>JAXRKP010000243.1:215000-270000 GCA_037039925.1 Doris montereyensis
ACGTCTTCCTTAGAACCCATAAAGACTGGACATCTCTGATGAATATCTGTAGGCACTAAATCCAGGATATTCTCTCTGCCTGTGATAGCTCTACCTCCAGCCTGTTCCACGATATAAGCCATGGGATTTCCCTCATACATTAATCGCAGCTGTGGAAGAGATACAAATAGAACACTATGTAAATAAACAAAAACAAAAAGGCCTTTTACAAGACAACTAGATTAATCAGAGAGAATGACTAAGGAATTAAAATACACATAGCTCACTAAATGACATTTCACCAGAATCCGCTCAGGTGTATCTACATGAATAAATACAAAGAAGCCAAAAATGTGATAGACCTAGTTTCTTTATCCCCCAACCGATTAGGCTCACATTTTCTGTAAAAATTACATATGACCTGAAGATATGCCGTTTGACCTTTAGAATGGTTGGATATTTTGTGGTGATTTGAAATTAATTCATTTTTGCATTGTTTCGCTGACAACTTACTTCTTTGTGTCTTAAAAAGCCAGGGTTCAAATCAACCAAAACGCTTCAATGGCCTTAATTGTTTTCAATTTCGATATCAATACTATGCCTAAAGCTCACCATCGATGAGCAGAATCACATCATCAACGATGACATCAGCTGAAGGCTATCAAATTGTATCTTACATTATTGACCAAAATATCTACATATTATCATAGCTCTAGATCTATATTGCGATAATATCTATCTCTGGACTTGCGCTATAAAAATATGATCCTTCATGAGAGCCTTCATGGAATCTTAAGGTCCAACGGTTTGAATCCCAGCAGATATAATCTATAAAAAAATTACTTTATTTTTAAGCATCTATGTTCATTCTTTTTGTTTGTTATAACTGCCCAGGTCTTGGATTTCATTCTCAATCTTTGTAAAGGATTTTTAAAGCCATATGCCAAAATTGAAAAGGTCACTTCAATAATATGCCTGTCACAATTACGTCATTTAGAGAAAATGCCAAAAACTATGGAATTCTGCACTGTTGGTTTTGGTTCCAAGTTTCAAATGACTACATGTGATGCATGTTCATCATATCATTTTCATACTTTTCAGGAAGCATGATTTCCATTTATTCCCTAGTACTAGTATTATCTCTTTGTCTTGTTTTTCACGAAAAACGGACATAGGCACACTATTGAATTGACCCCTTCAATAAGAACATGACTTTTTCTAGGATAAAACTATACAAGGAATCAAATAATGGTATTTATCACTCAACCCGAAGGTACAGAAAAGCTTAAACAAAAATTGAATGTAAAAAATAATCAGGTAACGCGGGCAATGCTGGGCACCTACAGCTAGTTTCTTAAAATAGCAAATTTTGAATATTTTTGCCTAGTTAATTATTGTTCTGGTGAAATTATTTTATAAACACAGCCAAAAAAATAAGGAGAAAAAAACCGGAGGAGTAAAGACAAGAAACCAAATTTTAATAAATGTATCTGTTTTGTATAATCTTTACTCTGCACCATGTCTTTCATAATTGTTTACTTAAAAATCAAATTTTGCGCTTGATGTCCATTTTTTGTCATCCAAGCGACAGAAACAAAGCCTGGCACGTTGAAGATAATTAAAATCACAATTTACATCTAAACAAGAACCAACCTAAAAGCATGCAATTCTCATTATATTTAGAGAGACATTATGCATACAATTAAAAAGAGATACTATCATATCTCAAGGTATATATCAAGGTGTGCTATTTTTCATAAGATAACATGCATTTAAAATTGTTTATTTTAGCAGTATGCAATTATTAAAATGCATCTATGTGTTCAATGCCTACCTTTCCTTTTGGAGCCTCTGATGTGGATGGGTACATAAAGATCCCTCCATATACTAGGGTACGGTGAACATCAGCAACCATGGAGCCAATGTAACGAGCTCCATAGGGTTTGCCAGTCTGTAAAGAAAGTGGTGTTTCAAGACTTGCACTGCCTAAATTAACTAATATGAGTCACAAATTGCAAAGAAAATTTAATTGAGGTTCTTTATATCATTGGTTAGAGAATGGCATTGTCTATTAATTGCTAAATAGCCAGAAGACCTATGAATTTATCAAATGAATTTGAAATGAATGTTCCCTCTTTTCACTGAAAAGAAATGAAAACGGAGAAGGCAAAGTGTCAAATTAACCCTGGTACAGCTATGACCGGTAAATGCCGGTTTGTTACAGCACTACGCCCCGGGATCTACCGTTTGCCTGCTACAAACCTCTCAGTGTGATGCTGGGCATTTGCCGAGAAGGAAGGACGGGTCCAGAGAGGCCTGAATATTCCTCCTTGTTACCCTCTTACTGTCTTACTCATCTTTTAATCCTCTTTTGAAATAATGCTCTCTGATTGGTTAACCATTTAGTAAACAGGAAAAAGCTCCTAACCTTATGTCCAAAAGGCTTTCGGTTGAGCCTATTTTTAAAGGGGTGTGTCCATCATTATCTTTGCCTTGGACAACTGGTAGTAACGATGCATGAAATAGGCTTGATTTATTGGTCACCCATGCTGTAAATGGAATGATCCTACTAAGACAAGTCCATCGTCAGAGTAGTGTAAATGTGAGCTGGTCTATTTTGAGAGTGCGTGTGATTGAGCTGATAAGAATATGTGTTTGCACAGATACATAATTGATCTTGTTGTCTCCTATTAAATTGAAAAGAATGGAATCATCCTAGTTTGGCTTGGCTATGCGTTAGATCAGATGGTCGACATGCGACTGAAGTCAATAGATTGGTGATGGCCTGGTCAGAAGTCACATTTACCCATGAACTCGTAAAACTTTGTGGGCAGCCTCACGCCGCTGCGGTGACTGTCATCGAGCCACCTAGCCTGTGGACTCGTGAACTCGTAAAACCTCAAAGGGGCAGCCTCACACCGCTGCAGTGACTGTCATCGAGCCACCTAGCCTGTGGCATACATTGTCCTGGCTGCACAAGCTGCTTTTCTAGTGTTAAAGGTGGGCGCATCAAAAATTTTCAAATCAAAAGTTGAAAAAATTCTATTTGATATTTCCAAAGTGTATACATTTTCACAAAGTGGAAGTTTTAGTTTATTTTGGTTTTGACTTTTGGTGTTAACAGTTTAAAATAAATCATGAGCCAAATTAATTTTTGCGATAGAATGGGAGTAAAGATTTTAAAAAAAAAGATAAATAGAAAGAAAGAAAAAAACCCAAAAAAATCAGCAAACTTTATCAAACAGATTTGACTCATACCTGTGGACGCTTCTTACTGTTGACATACTCTCTTGTAGCCTCATCCCAGAATTTTTCATAGCCTTCATTGATAGGAATAGATTTTCCCCCTTGGCTTCAACTTGATATTTCTTTCCGTCAGCAGGAATTCCCAATAGACTGGAAAGAAAGATAAAAAAAATGTCTCAGGCATTATTTCAGATCTAAAGTAATAAGCTTTTCCAAATAGTCAAATTGTTATCTTTCTGTACTCTTTTGTTATGGGCAATGGGCAGGATTAGCCGGTTCCGTCCTCCAATGAGTCCCCTGCTGCCTTGCAGACTGGTCTTGGCTGATCAAAGGCAAGGGAGTTAACCCAGACAGAAAATCAAAACCAAAAGCCCGGTAGGGGGCCTCAAGGTGGCAGCCCACTACCTATCTATTGTACAGTGACCTAATCACATGCTTACCCAAAACCAACCGATTCAGAGAAACAAAGATGAAATACCGAACAGAACTTCAGAAGACGACAATGGAAAACGAACATAGACTGTTCTTTTGGAACAAGGAATATCAAAACAATAAATGGAAGAGAGAGAGAATAAGCTGAAGAATTGAAAAATTCAAAATAGATATTTCGGCTATCACAGAAACAAAGACAAAAAAGACAAGCAATAGAAAATGTAGAATTAAGAGGTGAACCAAGAGGAAGCAGCAAAATAAAAAACAAGTGACAGGGGTAAAAAAGAAAGTAATAGGACCTACCAGTAACCCCCACCAACCGCTCGCTAGAGCAGGAAAAGGCCTCTAGTACATAAAAGACATGATAATCTATTAGACAGTTGGAAATTTATTAGCTCGAGATTATTAGAGGTAAACATTAAACCAAAAGGAAGAAAAAGAAAATTATTAATAGCTTATGGACCAAATGAAGATCCCCACCAAAGAAGAAAAAGATAGCTTTGAAACAATTTATGACTAGCTGCAGAGAATCACAAACCTAAACAGGAACTTATGGTTTTAAGAGATTTAAACGCTAGAGTAGGCACAGTACACAAACATCAGGTAGAGTAATTAGGTTAAGAAGGAGAGACATTAACTTCTCCAAATGGAAATAGACTTTAATCTAAAGAATAACATGAAAATAGCCAACACCTTTTTTCACATAAAGATATTCACAAATATACAAGAGTAAATTAAGACAAACATGAAAAGTCAATAGTTAGTATTTTCTTTTTTTACGGTACAATGGATGCAGGAGTTTACAGAGGAGCTGAAATAGTTAGTGATCATCACCTAGTGATTGGAAAATTGAGATTACTGACTGTGGAAAACAAACAGAAAAGGAAAGAGAAGAAAACTACCAAACTCAAAATACAAAGAACTAAATGAACCAATAGTAAAACAGATAAACCAATCTAGGATAAAAAGATTTATCAGTGAAAGGTAGATGGATCTGCATGATAGCACAATAGAAGAAAAATGGCAAATGTATAAGGAAACACCTCTCAGTTGTCCTGAAGGTTTGTGGTAAGAAACAAATTAAAGGAGATAGGAAAATAAAGCATGGTTGAATGAGAATGTCAAAACTAAGATCAAACAAAAGAAGGATGCCTGGAATAAAATACTTGTAAAGAAAGAGGCCAAAAGATAAGATAAGTAAAAGAACTATCGCCAAAGACGAGTTGAGGAAAACAAAACAGGAACAGTGGGAAGAGTTTGGACAAAGACTTCAAGAAAGCTACCAAGGAAATCAAAAGCTGTTCTGAGGAGCAACGAAAGCATGTAAAAGATCAAAGCATGCCCAATGAGACTAATTAAGAACACAAAAGGAGAATAATAGAGGAAGACAACGAAATAATGGAAGCATGGAGAAAGTACTTTTAGCTGCATTGTATAATCCCCACAGAACATATGAAAAAGGAGTACAAATCAGCCAGTAAGAAAAAATAAATAATCCGGATGATGTAACTGAAAATGAAGATATCTCAAACTTTAGAGGGATATGAAGTTTAATAGACTGGAGGCAAGAGGAAGACCAAGGAAAAAGATGGAGCAACAGAGTTAAAGAGACCCTATAAAAGAACAATATGTCGAATCACAACACACCTGGCTAAAGCCTGACAATTACATCTCCCTCGACATATTGCCGTATAAGAGGACAGAAAAAGTAAAGTAAGTAAAAAAAACAATCACAGGACTGACAGAAATCTTGGTCGTCATGGATCAGCAGGAAACCCTGTGTAGGCCACCAGTGACCAATATGGAGGGTGGCATAACACTCTCTCTTGTTTCCTATTTTTACTTTTACATTTGGCCGCTTTGTTATTTTTGGGACCACTTCATAAAACTTGTTATTAACTTCATGGTCCCTCTCCTCCCGTAGCAACCAAAGTGTTAATCATGCACAAATTTGCAAATTTTATGAAAAGCTAAAACAAGCGTTTAATCTTACAGCCTGTTCAAGATGCAAAAAAGGAGGATAAATCTAGACCCTTCTTCCCGTTCAAATAGTTTTCACTGTTCAAAAGGTGAATACAATGTTATTTCTTCTCAGTGTTCAGTTGGGAGAGGTGATAGATTTACTTTCGATACAGGGGACATAATGGTCCAGAGATCTGCCCCATCAAGTTGAAAACTTTCTCCAGTTTTTCCAGTAAAACCCATGCCTCTGGTCCAGGTAGGTGGATTGACGCCTAGTCCCATCTAAGATGAATTAAAAGGAGGTACCGTGTGAAGATCACAACAATCTGTGCACATTAAAGATCCTTGGCTGTTTACAGGGCATTCCGGGCAAAATAAAAAATCCTACCGAAAAAAAAACCCCAAGATCATCTTAGTTGAGAATGTGGGTAAAATCAAATCAAATCAAACTCATTCTCATCTCACGTTAATTTCATTTTGTAAATAATCATTAGTAGTAATTATCAAACAATCTAAAACTAGTGCATTGTTAAACAAACTGCTGAGGAGAGAAAAACAAAAAGACTCAAATCGTTTATCAACTTACTGGATCCAGCATGAAGCCATTTCTCCTTGACCAAGACCAAGACTGAGCACAACCATAGTGGCACTACCGTACAAAGCATACCCAGCACAAACCAAGTTCTGACCGGATTGCAAAACATCTCTAGGATTCACTGGACTTGTTTCTTGCTGAATAAGACACATAACAAAGCAAATATATATCTATACATATATATTATAAATGAGAGTATTTGCGTATGTGAAAGTGTGAAAACTACAAAACAGATTTTCATGATGTTGAGCTCAAAAGAAAGGAAAAATTATGAAGTAGTGCATTCACACAAAATACATGTAATATATTCTAAAAAGCCAGTATTAATTAAATTGTTACAAAAGTGGTGATAAGAAACATCAATGCACAATGCATCCACTCAGTAGCTTCCACGGCTCCAGTCTCATGACCTCTAAGGCATCAGCTTCCTTCCTTTCTATAGTTTTACTTCATTTCACATGACAAAAGCGGTTTATTTGATCCAGTTAAAATATAACAGATAAAGATTAAGATCTTTGATCTACATTTCTTCACAATCATTATGCTCAGTTTTTATGAGAGAATAAACAACAGTATGAAAGGGACAGAAGATGTATTTCTGCTGATGAGTAAACAGTTTATGGTGAGAGAGTTACAAGAAGACTGCTGGATTTGTAAATCCAGATCAAGATCAAAATCTAAATCTTACTTTAATCTTACAGCCTGTTCAAGATGCAAAAAAGGAGGATAAATCTAAATCTACAGATAGACCCAGAGCTTCATCTTTGTCAATGGCTCTTGAAGACAGAGGAACATCTATGTATTCCAGTTTGTGGTATGTGTAAGCAAAGTTCCTTCAAGGCCGTTATGGTCCCAAAGTCAGAACTTATCCCGGTTTCAATAGCCTGAAGCGGAACAGGTGATAATAATCACCTCCTTAACAGGAGGCTAGTCTACGAAGGTTTTTTCTCTCAAGCTAGTGCTTGTACCCATTTGCACCTGTGCGGAAAATAAGTGTTACGTGTCTTTTCCAAGGAACACAGCGTCAGACCTGGCTTTGATAGGACTCGAACCTGGGACATTCACGGCCCCCAGTCTGTCAGCCTTACCACTCAGCCACCACACCACTTGCGGCATGCTTAGAAATTCTTGGGGGGGGGGTTGTTGGTGAGGTTCTGAGGAAGGCAGTTTTACCACAAATGGGACAAAACTCCTTTATTGCACTACTGGATGGAGTAGTTCCTTCCCTTGAGATTGATATCATAACAAAGGCTCAGTATCGATTCCTTCGTTTTATATGGTTTTTTAAGAAGAAAAAAACCCCTCAACACATCAGTTGTATCATAAAAGCTGAAAATGTTGTCTTAAGTGTAACAATTTGGTACTCATTTTAATTACCACAAAGTACTCTATTTGAAAAATCTGCTTTTGATGAATTATTGTCAATATTAGCTAAGATCGACCAATCTTACGGGAAACATTCTGCGCACCTGTTACAAGAAAAAATGCCATCGCGACATGAGTATGAGGGATCTGGAGTAGTTGAAATAGGGTCAACATGAAGTATTTGATAGCCTCTCAAGATTGTATGTTTCAAATATTATATTTTTCTTTTATAGGTTTGAATGCGAAAAAACATTAAAATAAAGGAAAAAAATTGTTAAAAATATGATTTTCTCAAAATGTTACTTTTTGATAGGAATATGCGATCTACTTTTTTTATTTATTGTCTAATTGCCCCCAAATTTGGTATATAACATCTTAAACACAAAAAAGATTTTTCACCCAGCAAAAGCGACTTTTTGCCAAAAATTGGAAAAGGTTGCCATATGCATTTTCAAAAAATGAATAAAATCAAAACAGTTTAATTTATCAAAAAAGTTACTGGGCGTGGCTAGATATTAAATTGAATAATGTGTGTGCAAAGTTATAGCCAAATTTGTTCATAGCTGAAAAAGCCTATTTGAAATAAAGTTTTTATTTTCGCAATGAAAATACAAAATGATCAGCGTTCCCAGGCAACCATATGATAAAGACAAAATTTAAATATTTATTTCAGTTAATTTAGACATGCCAAATACAATGGTAGTGGTTAAAATTGTCTATATCAAATAATATTTTTTTTAAACATGCCCCCCCCCCAAAATTTAAATAAAGTTTTAGCCTATATTGTCACTACAAAGCAGTTTGTAAAACACAAGTAAACAAGCCAAGTTCAAAATAGATGTTATATATCTACATTCTCTCAAATTCACAATTTCAAAACAAAATATTTTTAATGCAGCCACAATAAATCAATTATTGTTTTGGTCTAAAACCCTTCATGCAGAGGGAAATATTTGTTTTGAAATTGAGCAGTGAACTGCCCAGACAAGGTCATGGCACTAATGTTGATGTCAACATAAAAGCCTAGCATGAAAATCATAATCCAATTACGAGTTTGTTTATCTTGCATTTGATTGCAGTGAGGTACATCTAATTTCTTACAGCATACTAACATTTTAACGATCCAACAGTCCAATAATCCAAAAATATTTATTCTGCTCTTTCAGGAAGGCAATACTCTGACTCAAGGATAACATAATTCTAATCATGTAAATGAATATACACACCTTTCTGTAAATGCCGAATATGGATCCAATTGAAACAAGGCAGTCAATATTGGAAGAACCATCCAGAGGATCAAAGCACACAATGTATTTGCCCTGAGGAAAACAGTTAAAAGAATATATAAATTTACTGTTAACCTCCTTGTTCTCACATACTGTTGAGAAAAAGATAATTTTGAGGTCTTTCAAGCATGGCAGTTTGCTTTGATTTGCTTTGATTTTACCCACATCCACAGCTCAGGTGATCTCAGGAGTTTATGCAGGATTTTAAATTTTGCCCAAACTGCCCTATAAACAGCTAAAGGATCCTAAATGTACACAAAGTGTTGTGATCTGCACATGGACCTCCTTTTTATCGTCCCTCTCTGATAGGACTCTGTGTTGATCTACCTACCTGGACCAGGAGGGTAAATTTTACTTGAAACAAATCTAGAAAAATTTTCAACCTTTCGTAAGACTTGAACCCACGACCTTTGAGTTGAGAAGCCGACACCTTGCCTCTGGACTACAGAGTCCCCCTTCAAGCATTGTGAAAATATGTATCACTGAATTACATCTGAACTATTATATTCAAGTGAAAAGTATGATTTGATTTGGGAGCAAAATGAAATAATTGATCTGGATTACTATGAGTTTATTTGAAAATGCTCTTAAAGTGACAAAGTTAGACAGGATGTATAAAAAAGCAAAGAACGAAGAGAAAAAGAGGAAAGTGAAATTTAAAGGATGAAAAATTGACAGTAAAGGGGTGACAAGGAATAAACATATAATATGTAAGAAAAAAGAAAAAAGAGACAAACAGACAAGTGGATAAATAGACAGAAACAAACAGAAAGGCAAACGGACAGAGATCAACAGAGAGGAAGAGAGAGAGTTTATTTATAGATATGTATAAATCATAAGTAGTGATTTGAGAGTCTCATTAAAATTGGGTTGAATTTTCAACGGTAGTCCACGTAAGTTTAAACTGCCAATGGATCTATGAATGTTGTATCTGTCTCTGCTAGGTTAAGGTGCTAGCACAAATTTTAAGACAAATTGCAATTCTTAAAGTTTGACGAGTAAACATATTTATATATGGTAGGTTCTACACAGGTAAGAAGCCTTATTTTAACATTCTGTGGTTAAGTTCAATATATTTTATGCTTTGTATTTTCAGATTGTATCTTCTTGAGCTCCTTCTAGGACATGCCGCTTCTTTCAAGATCCTTTTCAATATTTCATCTCCATGTTCATGGCATTCTGTTCCTCTTTACTCCTTGTGAAGGCCTAGTACCTCTTTATTTATCAATGAGCTGCTCTAGAAAATCCAATCACTATATTCCTAATTTGTGTAGGATCTAATGTGCACTGAAATGCAAGTGGTTTGTAAAAGAATGAAACACTTTTAGTACACCTGATAGGTACAAACTGAAATAACAGTTTTTCTGAAAGATTTATCTTTTGAGGTGAGCATGTTGCTTACCATAGTTATATAGAGCTAGAAAATCCAATTACTATATTCCTAATTTGTGTAAGATCTAATGCGCACTGAAATGCAATTGGTTTGTAAAAGAATGAAACACTTTTAGTACACCTGATAAGTACAAACTGAAATAACAGTTTTTCTGAAAGATTTATCTTTTGAGGTGAGCATGTTGCTTACCATAGTTATATAAAGCTAGAAAATCCAATTACTATATTCCTAATTTGTGTAAGATCTAATGCGCACTGAAATGCAATTGGTTTGTAAAAGAATGAAACAATTTTAGTACACCTGATAGGTACAAATTGAAACAACAGTTTTTCTGAAAATTTATCTTTTGAGGTGAGCATGTTGCTTACAATTGTTGTATAAAGCTTTTATACTTTATTAAGTAATTAAGTTCACAAATAATTTTATATTTTACCTTTTGCTCATCTTCTACTTCTATGACATGCTCATTTTCCTCTGACACTAGGAGACATGTTGTGTAGGAAGATTTGAGCATGTTAATGAATAAATCATTTGAAAGAACATCAAGCTTTTTGACAGAGTCTCCTGTTGCATTGGAGGAGCCTGAAATTCCATACCTTTGAAAGAAATTATTTTGGATAAAATGTGAAAAGCTTGATAGAATAAATTACCTGTAAACTCTGTTTGTTGGATAGTATGCATTATAACGTCAAAGAAAAATGATGAGATGATTGCTAACCCTATTTTCGCATGCCGCTGGTCATTTTAAGCACACCTACGCTACTGGCTGGTCCCGTATATTTGCATCACTCCCGACCTTCCAGCAAGATAAAGCGTTAGTGGCGGGTCCCATATAACTGCTTCTGTTCTGACCAATTACGCTGATCAACCCACGCCACGCCAAACAGAGAAAGTCTATTATTCTAAAGGGGTTAAAGTGATAGTTCATTTCCGAGTCTAACACACATTCGATATATTTCTTATAAAGAGATACAACAACACACAGGAGTTTTATCTCAAATTCAGGCTGTGGACCCTCAGCAAAGTGGACAAAACCAAAGACTCTTGTCTTCGTATGACCGACGCAACTCCTGGACAAATGTCAATTACTTTAGTAAGAAGCTCCACCCACAAGCAAGAAATAATGATTGATATAAATAAAAGATATCAGTGGCCAATCACATTGTACACCTATGGTCAGCCTGAATGGAGGGTGTGACCTTCGGAGCATTGTGTTGATGGTTATATTGTCAAATGTCACATTTGTCAAAATACATCTCCACCCCTTTTTCACATAAGAATGAAGAGATTAGAGTGTTGAAAGTACAAGGGAAGATTGAAGCTTTCATCTGAGTTCAGCGACCAGCAACAAAGGAACTTTGATCTCTCAAACAGGTCCATTTCACACAGTCATGATGACATGTGATATCTAGACAAGAGGAAGGGCGGCTAATTGAAGTGTATAGACATTATAAACTACAAGAGTCCATCTTTCTACTGTATAGAAAGGACTAAGGAATGAGGCTTACATCCAGAAGTGGGAGGAAGATGTGAAAAATCACTGGATTGCGTAAGGGGTGGGGTCTGTTTGGGAGGAGGTGGATTTCTATTAAACTGTAGGAAGGGAACAGCCAAGAATACAAAACGATGGTCACTCATGTCATTGTAAATGAGAAGAGAGGGTCATACTAGTTATAAACATAGGGTAGGAAGGGAGTTTTCAAAAGCATGGGAAGCATGTAGCTGCCAAGAGGTGTTAGGTCTGGGATAGAGTGCTTTGCCGCAGCTGGGGTGATACACACTTGTGAAAGCAATAAACCGGGGGGCCTGTTTCTTTCATCATCGGAATGTGTTACCTATGCACATTGGACTGGATCATTGGATTAGCCAAAGGCGGTTGGACATTTCCTCTAGTATTAGTATTATAGTTCCATCATTTTATTTAGATGTGAGAATGAAAATTATTCCTTTAGAAATAAAGATAAACATAAAATTCGACACAGCCAGCTACGCTGTTATTGAATGACTAACCATGCAGCCATTGCCCCCCCCTCCCGCTCTATATGTTACCTCATCTCTCTCTCTATCTGTCTGTCTGTCTCTCTCTATCTCATTCTATCTCATTTTCTCCGTCCTCTCTATTTGTCTTTCTTTATCTTCCTCGTTCTCTTTATGTCTCCTGTTTGTTTCCTTCCCTTTTGTCTTTCCCTTTCTATCCCTCCCTCATCTCTCTCCGTCTCTTTTATGCCAGTTGTAGTTCGTTTTCTTCTTTCTTTTTGTCTTTTCTTTTTGTTTATTGTTGTTATGAGGCTTGCTCTGTTAATGAACATTACTCGATAGGTCGTTGCACCAATGGCTCTATTAGTACTTGTTTCGTCAGCATTGTTTAGTGTTTATTTGTTTCTATGTCTCCTTTTTGCTTATGAAGGTTAGGCACACTGAACATTTCTCGGTCCTGAACCGTTTTCTATCTATTCGTATTATACCTTTCATATTCCTCTTCAGTAGTAATAGGCCAACTGCAGTATTATTCCTTTTCATGTTTAATAAAAAGAAGGCTGTAATTGATGTTATTGTTAGTAAATGTTATTGTTTGTAAACAATGCACTATACACACGATAACAATAACAATAACAAGATGAATTGCCCACTATGTCACCTTACTTAATGAAGGTCAAAAACAATCATAGTAATCACAGGTACGTCGTGGTCAGCGTGGCAGCCTCGTCAGCGGGGCGAGAAAACAATCGGCGCCACATGTGGAAGCCCCGTTAACAGTGGAACGAGATTATTGACCCATATTGAGGTCAGCCGGCAGGTTAGCCTTTCAAGGGTTAAGTACTTACCTACAAAGCAAAGATTCTTAATTTATAACTCTTAATTCTCATAAACAGTCTATACTCATAAACATTAAACATTCGAATACATTTAGTCTGAAAACGCTTACATTAGTCTGAAAGATTTGCCAAGTCCCAATTTTTTCTTCAATAAATTTCCCCCTGTAACATAAAATTTCACTCTAATTTAATCCAACATCTACCTTGTCCGAAACAATTTATGTTCCCCGGACGGCCCATTTTTTTCGGATAAAGCCAGTATAATCTAATCCTAGAACTTGCTAGAACTAACAAAGCAACCTTATAATTCAAGACTACCCCCCCCCAAAGTGTTTTTGCAAAACTAGATTTAGATTCTAGACTTAGAATCTAGATCTCTCTTGTAATTTGTAGACTAAGTAGATCTAGATTAGATCTTATATTAGGCTTTCTAATCCTTTATTTATAGAGATCTATAATTTAAAAAATTAAGTTCATATTTATAAGACTTCTACCTTTTTTTAAAACGTTTCCATGAAGAAGAACAGATTTTTGTTTTATGACTTACAAATGATGGATACCAGCTTTCCGAACGGCTGACGAAATTGCTTTGATTGCTGTTTGAATAGCATTCAGCAATTGCGTCAAATCACCAGTGGCTTCAGGATGTTTTCTCTGTTCCTGCAACACGAACCTTGTCAAAGTAATGCAATCAGTATCAATGGGTGCTCCGGTCGATGACATTGTGCACGCTTATGTTCTAACAATTTTTAGTTATATCCCAGGAAATAGATCTATAACAACAGTTTAAAATGTTGGCTCCGAAGAAGTCAGTCTAAAAATTCTTTTCAAGCGAAAGTCGGGCAATGACACGACAACTCCCGTCGGCTGCGTTGGGACTACAATGAACCCATGAGGAAAGTTCAAGACTTGTGAGTTAAGGTCAAGGGGAGCCGATGTCGAGGTCACATTAGCAACCTTGACATTGAATACAACTGAGCAATGACTTTTTCGGCTGTTCAAGCTGTAAGTTCACAATGTAAATCGGATGTTTGTATGAGTTGATTTACTAATGGGTATCAAACTTTATTTAGATCTATTTATAAATCGTGTAGATTTAGTTTCATGTTGTACACTTGTGTGTGTGTGTGTGTGTGACAGACAGAGAGACAGACAGACAGACAGACAGACAGAGGGAGAGAGAGAGAGAGAGAGAGAGAGAGAGAGAGAGAGAGAGAGAGAGAGAGAGAGAGAGAGAGAGAGAGAGATGAGAGAGGGAGAGAGAGAGCGAGATGAGTTGAAAGTAACAGATGGCTTATGTAGGCACAGCTTAATAAAATTTTATTAAAGCAATATTTGACACAAAAGACTTACATATGTCAAGAGGGAATAATGTCACGATACGTTAAAAAAAAAACAACGAAAGAAAACTAGTAACAAACTACATGAATGATAACATTTGCGATGCCATTTTCGGAAAAATTATAAATGGTAGGAAATTGGATAGAATGTAAAAGAAAATTAAGGTTGTTGGCATTCGATTTCAAGGTTGGTACTCGTTCTTCCTCAACCATTTCTTTTGTGTGTGTGTTGGTATTATCTGTCATTCCCGTCTGTTGTCCATTCACTGAATACATACAGAGTAATATTATATCAAAATTGCCAGAGTTGTAGGCCCTGCTTTACACAAAATCGATGAACAGAGGCCTTGATCAAGCATTGCCTGGTAATGGAAATACATTGGTTCAAAACGAGTTCTCGTAGTCGTAGCCAATCGTCCGCATTAACTGTAATATCAGATCTGTAGCAGGGGATAAACTGGAGAGAGCGCGCCGGGGGGAGGGGGGGGAGGGGGAGGGGGGAGGGGGGAGGGGGGGGAGGGGGGAGGGGGGAGCAGCGGGGAGGCGGTGTGGAAGGTTCACAAGGAGGCGCTAAGGTTTGGCGATTGACTGGGATGTAGATCTGATCAACCACACTCCTTGGACATGAAAGTAGATAATGAAACGACATTGCAATGTAAACTAATGTGTCGTCTAAAAGAAGGTTTGTGTCTGAGTATGAGTCTATGTCTGTGTCTGTCTATGTCTATGTCTGTCTGTCTTTCTGTCTGCTCTCTCTCTCTCTCTCTCTCTCTCTCTCTCTCTCTCTCTCTCTCTCTCTCTCTCTCTCTCTCTCTCTCTCTCTCTCTCTTCCTCTGTCTCATTATATGTCTGTCTGTCTCTCTATTTATCTCTGTCTCTGTCTCTCTGCCTCTGTCTCTGTCTGTCTATCTGTCTGTTTGTCTCTGTCTGTCTGTCTGTCTCTGTCTCTGTCTCTCTCTCTCTCTCTCTCTCTCTCTCTCTCTCTCTCTCTCTCTCTCTCTCTCTCTCTCTCTCTCTCTCTCTCTCTCTTCATATATACATGTATATACGTCTGTTGTTTGTCTATATCTGTCTATCTATCTATCTATCTATCCATCTATCTATCTATCTATCTATCTATATATCTATCTATATATCCGTCTATTCATCCATCCATCTATCTAGCTAGCTAGCTAGGTATCTATCTATATGTCTATCTTTCTATCTATCTCCGTCCCCTCTCTCTTTTCAAAAGTTCGAGCATAATTCGATCCTGTATGTATGTGTGTGTATGTATGTATGTATGTATATATATATATATATATATATATATATATATATATATATATATATATGTATTTATGTATGTATTTATGTATGTAGGTAGATAGGTAGGTAAGTAGGTAGATAGGTGGGTAGGTAGGTAGATAGGTGGGTAGGTAGGCATGTATGGATAAAATGATCGGCTACAACTGAAAATGGATAGAAAGAGAAAGAGGAATCAGTAACAAAATATAACTGAATCCAACTAAATGAATCCAAAACAGAATGCTTGGTCATGAAAAGACCGTCCGAAAAAAGAATTAGTGAAAAGAATGTCATAATCAATGTAAATGGCAATGAAATTATTGCAAAGGATACCG
The DNA here is from genome assembly GCA_037039925.1 of Doris montereyensis. Taxonomy (NCBI): domain Eukaryota; kingdom Metazoa; phylum Mollusca; class Gastropoda; order Nudibranchia; family Dorididae; genus Doris; species Doris montereyensis. The sequence goes on from JAXRKP010000243.1 coordinate 231,037, forward strand.
CCAAAAATTTGGGTGTAGTTTTTTTATAAACATTTATTACTGTCGGACTATATTAACTTATTATGTAAAACTCTCTATTTAGAACTGAGCAGACTTAATTTGATCAGAAAGTATGTATCAAACAGAGTTGTAACCACTCTTATTGTATCATTGTTTTTGTTTTTTTTCAAAAATGGGCTACTGCATCATCCTTCTCTATGGGTTCCCTTCTGAAAGGATGAGAAAGCTACAGAGAATCAGTATTTCGCTGCCAAAATTGTTTTCAAAAAGAAAAAATCCGATCACGTCTCACCATTTCTCCAATCCCTCCACTGGCTTCAGATTTTATTTCATTGACATTCTTTATGTGTGGTCTGTACTATGGCATGTCACTTTAAAGCGCTCAGATGTTGATCTAGTGTTGATGAAATGTATTTTATCATTATTAGTAGTAGTAGTAGTAGTAGTAGCAGCAGCAGCAGCAGCAGCAGCAGCAGCAGCAGCAGCAGCAGCAGTAGTAGTAGTAGTAGTAGTAGTAGTAGTAGTAGTAGTAGTAGTAGTAGTAGTAGTAGTATATATATTATGCTCAGGCAGCTGTCAACCGTATCGAGTTCGCCTAATTTTTGGCATTGCAGATGATAGATGTGTATCATAAAACAACATTAGTTTCAGAATATAAGATCCAATGGAGATACCTTGTAGCTTATACCGCATCTACATAATTCATGTTAATTTAATCGGGTATCTCTTACATTGTACGATACTTTACTGTCTCCTAGTCTGCCTATTTCCACTGCTGTGACTCAAAGCAGTCACTACTCATCATATCAATAATAAATAATCCCGTTATATAATTTTTTATAGTGAATTATACGATACCCTATCCAAATAGAATTTCAAGCCCAGCTCCCTTGCTTATAGCAATAATCAGTTTTGTTTTAAAATTTTCATATCTATTCATATAAGAAACGGATTCATTTGATTAAATATTGATGAATGTTACCGTTGTGAAAATTAATACGAAATATAGTTGACGTCCATTATATGATAAAGTACAATATTGTGAGAGCTATATGACCCTGAGTGAAATAGATGAATTGGGTAACTAACAGTTACTGAGCAATATAAAGCGTAGGCCTAGATGTTTTGTGTAACAGTAACTGAACAAAACAACGTATAGATGTATTGTGTAACAGTAACCGGGTAACGAAAGATAAGTGTAGATGATAGATGTATTGTGTAACAGCAACCGGGTAACGAAAGATAAGTGTAGATGATAGATGATTTGTGTAACAGCAACCGGGTAACGAAAGATAAGTGTAGATGATAGATGTATTGTGTAACAGTAACCGGGTAACGAAAGATAAGTGTAGATGATAGATGGTTTGTGTAACAGCAACCGGGTAACGAAAGATAAGTGTAGATGATAGATGTATTGTGTAACAGTAACCGGGTAACGAAAGATAAGTGTAGATGATAGATGTATTGTGTAACAGTGACTGAGCAAAATTACATCAGTAACTAGGTAACAAAAATTAAATGTGCAGTGTGTGTATGGAATCTTTCTATCAATATTGGTACTATTGCCCACTGCCCAGTGTCCCTCTTGTTAGGAGATGTGGGTATTGATATGCCACTGCCTATAATCTATAGTATATAAATAGTGATTAGTATTAGTTTTAAACAGTTTGAAAGTGCGTCATGAGTATTAGTACATGTACATGTATAAGTCCATTGTTTACTAAAGCTATAAATGACCAACTATCTGTTCCACTACATCAGCTTTAACTTAATACAAGAACAACCAGTTTAGGCTGTCAAACATACATTGCTCCATCTTCAAACATTAATTGTCACTGGCACTCATTAGACCTCAGTATGCCTATAGTAGTAAGGCTGCGGAATGGACTGCCAACAGAAATAAAACTCAGCAGTAGCACTGAAGACTTTAAAAACAGAATGAAATACATCACTTTAAAATCAAAATTGGATTAACACTTTTGGATTAAGTAAACATATGCGCCCTGACAGTGATACTCAAGAATTGGATTGGTCAGTTATTATGAAGAAGAAGAAGAATAAATCGATTTGCCTTTATATGCTTGTCATGCATTGCTTGTTTGGATATGCATTTTTAGCAAGTAATTTTATATTCTTATGTGTCTACCCTTAGGCTACATCATCTTCCATTTTTATCATTTTTTAAAACTTTAATTATTTCTTTCTTTATCAATTCCCCTTTCGGTGTATGGGTTCAGATTTCCAAGATGATCTTTATCCAGAATTTTCTGTCCTGGCATTTTCTGTTTCCTTCCAAAAATGTAAAATTTCTTTAATGCCTCTTTTATATCTTCTTCCCACATTCTCTGAGGTCTGCCTTTTTGGTCTTTTACCTTGGGCTTTAGCGCTCTATACTGATTTAGCTATTCTATTGTCATTCATTCCGTTTACATGCCCAAAGCATCTCAATTGATTTGTTTCTATCTTAGTTTTTATGCCATCTACTCTGGTTTGATCGCTTATTGTTGTGTTTCTGATTTTATCTCTTTTAGTTTTTCCTACTCCTTCTTAGATATTTCATTTCAGCTGCTTGTACACTATTGTATTTTATACTGTCTAAGGTCCAGGTTTCGCTGCCATAGAGGAGAAGGACAATAAACCGTGTTGTATACTGCCATGCTTTGGTCTTTCTCATGCTCTTCATTGCCCCCCCCCCCCCCACTCCCCCAGAATAGATTATGATTTTCTTGATAGCTTTTTCAAAGTCTTTGTCCAAACTTTCCCCATTGTTCCTGTTTTGCTTTCCTCAATTCCTCCTTGGCTATAGTTCTTTTATTTACGTAATCTATCCTATCATCTGGCCTCTTTGTTTGCAAGTATTTCTTCCAGGCATCCTTTTTTTCTTTGATCTTAGTCTTGACATTTTCATTCCACCATGCTGTTCTTTTCCTATCTCCTTTAATTTGTTTCCTTCCACAGACCTCTTCAGTACAACTGAGGAGTGTTTCTTTATACATTTACCACGTTTCTTCTATTGTGCTATCATGCAGGTCCATCTGCCGTTCACTGATAAATATGTTTATCCTAGATTGGTATATATCTGTGTTACTATTGATTTCTTTAGTTCTTATATTTTGAGTTTAGAAGCTTTCTTCTCTTTCCTTTTATGTTTGTTTTCTTCAGTCAGTAATCTTATTTTGGTTATCACTAGGTGATGATCACTAAATATTTCTGCTCCCCTGTTTACTCTTGCATCCAATGTACTGTAAAAAAGAGCTGCTTACTATTATGTAGTCTATCATTGACTTTTCACAGTTGTATTCATTTACTCTTGTATATCTGTGGATATCTTTATGAGGAAAAAAGGTGTTGACTATTTTCATGCTAATCTTTAGGGCAAAAATCTATTAGTCTCTCTCTATTTGGAGAAGTTGTTGTCTCTCCTTCTTTACCTATTGCTTCTCCTGATGTTTCTACATTGTTGCCTACTCTAGTGTTTAAATATCCTAAACCCATTAGTTCCTGTTTGGGTTTAAGATTCTCTGCAGCTATTTGTAAATCGTTTTCAAAGATATCTTTTTCTTCTTTGGTTGCATCTTCGTTTGGTCCATAAGCTATTAATAATTTAATTTCTCTTCCTTTTGGTTTAATATTTACCTCTAATAGCCGTGGGCTTATAAATTTTCAACTTTCTAGTAGCTTTTCATGTCTTTTATGCATTAGGAGGCCTACTCCTGCACTAGCTATATCTTTGAATCTACTCCTGAGAAGATTAAAATATGATTTGATCCTACATTTTCTATTCCATGTTCTCTTTGTTTCTGTAATGGCCAAAGAGTCTCCTTTGAATTTTTCCATTTCTTCAACTAATTCTATCTCTTTTCCTTTTATTGCTGTAATATTCCATGTTCCAAAAATCACAGCCCGTATTCGTTTCCATATTCGTCGTTGAAAGGTCAAGCTGGATATATTGTATTTATTTCTCTGAATCAGTTTGGTTTTGGATAAGCAGGGAATTAGCCCACTGTACCCTAGGTAGATGGTGGGGTTGCCACTTAAACCCCCTCCCTGCCAGGCCTTGTTATTTTATGTCAGAGTTAAGTCCCTTAGCCTTTGGTCAACCAAGACCGGACTGCAAGGCAGCAGGTTGTTTTTCTGTCAGGGTTAAGTCCCTTAGCCTTTGATCTGCCAAGATCCACCTGCAAGGCAGCAGGAGACTCGTGGAAGGCGAGATCGTCACCTCACCGTACATGTGCTTACCTATCCACTGCCTGGTTGGAACTTTAATAATCCACATTTATGGATTGCATTGTTTTTGTTTTTGTTTTGTGTTTATTGTTTTTTCTTTATACTTTAAAATATATTCTTAGTTTATTATGCGGAAATATGGGGAGAATCCAATTTTGATATTTTGATCATCAGCATAGATTATTGTTAATGACTGGTGGTAATAATTTGATTGTTTACGTTTGTAGTTGTTATTGATCACATTTTCAATCGGTTAAATATTTGTTCGACCACTACTTGTCATTCAAGGCCTGTTTCAAGCGTTTGTGATGTCAATGCTTTCTCTGCGTATTGCTTATAATAATGCCGTAGTATGGTGATGTAGACTACGGGTATTAGCACCTTGGCGGTCGGGACAGAGATCAGTGAGGATTGAAATGGAAGACAGGAGTAGACTACAACAAAGAGTAAGAAGAATGCCAATTCTCCCTTTTGTTGTGATTAGTGGTAGTGTTGTCCTTGTTGCAGTGGCTCTGCTGCTGAATGGGTTTTTGTTTTTAGTCCTAGTTCTAGTTTTGTTTTTTAAGGTCCATTCATGTTTTAGTTTAGTTTGGTTGAGTGAGCTTTAGCCTTATCTGCTCTTTATTTTAGTTTAATACTGGTTGTTGGTCTAAAGTCGCCCGACCCGTCTGATCTATGCGTTGTCTCTCGTGTTTGTCTCCACCCCAACCCTTTACGGTTACGCTCACATTTCACAAATGTATCAATAAAGAAAACACAAAATATGAAGAGAGAGAGAGAGAGAGAGAGAGAGAGAGAGAGAGAGAGAGAGAGAGAGAGAGAGAGAGAGAGAGAGAGAGAGAGAGAGACAGACAGACAGACAGACAGACAGACAGAAACAGAGAAATAGAGACAAAGAAAAAGGAGAGAGTTAGACAGCGACAGAGAAAGACAGGGGAAAGAGAGAGAGAGGGGGAGGGGGGGGGGAGACAGACAAGACAGACATGGAGAACGAGAGACAGAGAGTGGGAGAGAGGAGATATAATACACCATACGGTATCGAATTGATGTCGCCTTATCTGTCAGCAGTTATGGTTTTCGGAAGGATATTCAAGCAATGAAAATGAAGCCACATGTGGTTTTCATCATTTACTTGGAATTAAACTCGACTGCTTCAAACTTTTCAATGTTTTCATTTTTACTCCGAGGACAGAGTCTGCGCTCAGAACTACGGACCACTTTCATTTTGGAACTCTCTATGCTGAAATCAGAAATCACTAATACTAGATCTAGATCTAGTAGGGTTCAAGGAGCAAGATGCAAAGTTCATCTTGCTGGACCCTGACTCCTGACTCTTGACTGACTCTTGTCGCTGCTGGACCTAGATCTAGACGTTCTGTCATCAAGTCTCGCTTAAAAAGTCGGAAACTAAAGTTTCTTCTAAAGCTTGGAAAACAACGATGGCACCTCCACTTCGTTTTGATGACAAAGTAGTACTTGTCACTGGAGCTGGAAATGGTGAGCATCATTCTTGAAATTAATCCTGGAGAAGATCTAGAAAAGCTTTCCCTAAACTTAATCTTTAGTAAAATTAATAATAAAGATCTAGATCTAGATCTAGATCTAAATTTAATTTGGGATGACAGGATAATCAGCACTTTAGCACCGCCAACATTTCACACCAAATACAATTACAACCTTTAGTTTGACTCAATGCTCTCTCCTCGCCAGCTCTATGAGCAGACCTATGTATGTCATGTCACGATGTGCGTTCCCAAGTCAGTCGTCTCCCTATCATTACTCCCAGATTAGCATCGCTGACCATAAGCACTACAATGAAAAATACACTGCCGCGGTGCTAAAGCGGGAGTAATAGTAGGGAGACCACTGATATACGCAGACAAGTTGGAAACACAAGAGCGAGGCTTTTATTGTTTTTGTTTGTTTTAATGCAGGAGGAAAGCCCCTTTGAAGTTGAACCCCCTCCACACACACACACACACACTTTCCTCATAAAGATGACTAAACTGGCAAACAGAACCTGTAAGAGGGTTCATATTATTTGTAACCCCGCCATCAGGAAACGAGAATTGAGTTGGTCAGCTAATATAAAGAAAAACAAGCTGAAGGCAGACACAAAGAGTATAAATGTATAATATCGACATTCAAACACTGTTTCTATTAATGCAGGGGGTAAGCCCCCCTAAACCCTGATCCCCCACTCTCTCGTCAGGATAAACTATGAAAATCTAAAGAAAATTTATCTCTCATTCCCGGAGTAAAGCCTATAAGACAAGACACGGAACATATATTATATGTAGGGCCTTGCTGAGCGGCAAGAAAGTGATCGCACTTCAGCACCGCCAGGTGTCCAACGGTCATGTCAGACTCGTTTACGGAGGCTAGTGGTCAGCGATACGTGAGTTGAGAGGGTATCACAGAATGCTAGGTTGTGTTTTTCAGTGAGTTAGGTTAGCGATACATCGCGAACAGCGCTTCAAGTTCGATACTGCCTGGTGGTGCTAAAGTGCAAGTATGCTGGGATGACTCCCATAGTTGGGCACATGGTCTGATTTTCCCCAATGAGCTAGTTAACAGAAAATTGCTCAGTTTACCAGATGAACATGTGAAACCTTGAAAAAAGGGGTTATGGTTCAGGTTAGTCACTAAAAGCCAAAAGAAAAATGCAGTAAATCTCGAACCTTACTGTGGTGTCAAGTAAACAGCAGTTTTACCCAGAACGTAGTTCAAACCATCTTTAGATATCAGAAAATCACAATTTCGTTGGTCAAACCTTAGTAATCTTACAGTTTAGCAACATAAAATATAATTGGATCAAATTAGTACTCGTCCAACTCATTATCTGTGTCTAGTGTATATCTACTTACATGTAGAGGTGATAATCTAAAATCCTGCAGTGATTAGCATTTTACAAGATCTAGATCTAGTTGGATAAACGGAAGGAATCTATCACAATCCCTGACCCTAAACCTTTTGCTTTTGTATATGTACTGTCTGATCTGCACAAAGGTGAATAGCTGGTTGTAGGCAAGAATGATGGCTTTTTCAGGAGTCTATTTAACAAGGTTTGGGTGTATGTAAATTGTTATTGTATAACAGTAATTCAGCTCTGATAATATGTGCATGTTTTGTTTCCTTTCCTCAGGTTTAGGAAGGGCTTATGCTCTTGCATTTGCTGAAAGAGGTGCCTCTGTTGTTGGTAAGTCTATGTGCATACAGACATAAAACAATCTTATAACTTTTAAATCATAATCCTGTTGTGTTAAATGTTTTGTCAGGATTTGTTTAACTTTCTTAACTCTTTTTCATGTAATGTAAACTAAATTAGAAATGACATTTTAATCAAGACATTTTTACTTTTAAAGCTTTCTCTTTTATGTTCCTACATTTCTTTTCACAGCCTGATATAGATTTAAATGAAGTTTTCATTTTCATCAAGGTATCTTTCATTTGTTCTTTATTCTACTGTAACTAAGTTGGGTTTTTTTAACTAGTCACCAGAAAATGCAAGATACCTCTGTGACAAAATTTGTATATTTTTATATATTTTTAAGCCTTTATTGACCATGACCTTGGAATTTAATTTCAATTATCATCATATTTTCCCTTATTTAAACTGGTCGCTTAGATTAATTTAATTCAACAAATTTTTTTTTCTTCTCCAGTGAATGATCTAGGTGTAGATCGTACAGGTGGAGGTTCAAGTGTCAAAGCAGCAGACAAAGTCGTAGTTGAAATCAAGACAAAGGGAGGCAAAGCGGTTGCTAATTATGGTATATTAAACATTTACTGTGATTGTATCCATCGCCTACCATTCTTGTCTTTCTTCTCTTTTAGTGAAATGATGTTCACAAGTCAACATCCTCTCAGCCTCAACTAAAGATATTCTACAGCATAACAATATGAAGCCATTTTTTTCTTCTGTTTTATAGTTTATCTGTTTTAAAATCAAAATTTGGTTGAGGTTTTATGTTCATGTGTTTAATCTGAGCAGTAGTGTCCGCCCTAACATTCTACCCCTTTGGGAAATTGAAAAAGGGGAATGTTGGCTGGGTCGGGATTTTAGGCGGACATGTTAAATCCTTCCTCACTCTGTAACAGAAGGGTCTATTCTTCGCACCTTGAGACCTGATACCTATTTTCTTATTGGACTCTACCGGGTTCACCGATGACGTGAAGATATCAGTTTTCGCAAATATGATTGGCTGACCAATAAGAAAGCTAGTTTTAAGCTTTACTTGAGCCAATGAATGGGAAACAGCCCAAATGAAAATTACATATAGACACATTTTAAGGGCATTCCCCATCCATATGGAAAAGGACAAACTTCACGGCAAAAGGTTGGCAGGAGGAACATGGCAAATCGAGCCGTTGCACTGCAAGGTTTTGTTAGGGCAGGATGGAAATAGTTGACATCCCGTCACATGTGCTAAAATGGTTTCAGTGGTTCCTTTTCTATTTGCCGGGTAAAGCAGTTTACAATACTTTAATTATATACAGATGGTTGTGTTAATGTTCTATTCAACTTTGTGAATGAGATGGCTGTTATTAATAATCTTTGTGAAACAATTAGCATGCAAAATGACTCAGATCGTGAGAAATTTAGTGTCCAATTTGTTCCCAAAAGTGGGTTGTTAGCCAGACCGGATGGGATGTTATAGGGCTATTTTGTATCAAATAAAATATGTTTCTGAAATGTGGGATGTTAGGCTGCCACTTCTGTGTGTGGATTACTTTTTTCTTGACTTGTATGATAATTACTTACATGGTTATAAATCCTGAGAGTTTTTTTGTTTTGGGGTGTTTTTATGCTTCTATTGTTCATGTCAGGAAAATGCCAATAACCCCCCACCCACCCACCCAAACCAACCTAGCTTTTAATTGTTTGTTTAATATTATTACAAAGCCTATGGCTGTGAAAGGATGGAGATGAAGCCTTTTCAAGTTCCATGTTTTCTGCTCTTTCTTTAGATTCTGTTGAAGACGGAGATAAAGTTGTGAAAACTGCCCTTGATGCATTTGGAAGAATTGGTGAGACTTGTCAATCATGGTCAATTTACTTAAGAGAAGAAGAAAGACAACTAAAAAGCTATTTAACAGACTGAAGTTCACATGGGAAAAAGAGCATAGTTATATTTTATTACTTGAAATAATAATTGTTTTAAAGTGACAGTTTAAAAAAAAAAAGAGATGACATTTGTGCATTAGAGCAAGTAACAATTGAAAATCTATGCTACAGACAGTGACTATTTCTTACTGGTAATTTTTCATGTAATTGTTGGATTATTAAAATATAATATGCCTTATTCTTGTCTGCTGTAGATCTATGTGCCCGATCTCAATAGCAACTGCTGGAATCTTTTTCTCAACATATCGTAAAATACGTCCGTAATTAATTAAATATTCTGTTTTTCTTTATCATGCATGTAATCCGATTGCTAGTCTAATACACAATGTACCATGTATTGCAACCACCCCTCATTACCTATCCATTGTAGGCCATAATGTACTAAATGTTGACCAATCTTCTCTTCATAACTCCACCCACTGTATAACACATCCTTTGTCCCATTAGATCACTGGTTTGTCATTGGGTAATTAGGATGGAACAGTCTTCCAGACTCCGCCCACATTTCTTTCTTTATGTCGTAAGTGGCATGCAATCACCTGCCGTCTTTAGACCGGGCGCTCATCGCGATCGAGGACAAAGTGTGAACAGTTTTATTGCCCCCATGTCTGGCATTGGTCGTATCCAATATGACTTTGGGTCTTAGAAGTGGCGGCGATGGTCAACCCATCCACCCCTTCACCACCTCAGTGTGTCCCTTTTTCTCACATTAAATTTGTCATACAGCTGATGACTTTTCCAAAACAAACGATGTGGCTATGTATCTTTATCCTTGTCTGTCTGTTGTCTTATTTTTTCCATGAGGATTATGAATCGAAGGAGTTGAAAGATGAGTGTTAATTTATTCACACATTGGTCCCGTTGGATGATACTTTTCTGTATCCAGTTTTTCTTATCCAAATTTGCATAATTACATAAGTCATAGGTCTAGAAGTGATTAAATAAGTCACTTGATTGTAGTGTGGTTATGCCAGTTAATAAGGGAACACTGGATCAGGTCCTTTTTCTCTTAGCCTCCATAGCAGCAACTTGAATTCTATTAAACCGTGGACGAAATTGACAAGTCACTAGGAAACCCAATTTCACAGAAATAGACCTACCCCAAATTATTGCCCCTGACCTACTTTTGCCTAAATGCCTGATTGTCTGCTTCCCATGCACCTGTATCTCAAAAAATAGATTTTTGCTTATTATTGCTTGTTTTTATTATTTGGAAGAACCTAAAGCGGTTTGATTTTGATTTTACCTACACTCACTAAGGTGATATTAGGCTTTTTGGTAGGGTTTAAATTTTGCATCGACTGACGAACCTCCTCATTATCATCCGTCTCTGATGACACTAGGTGTTGATCCACCTACCTTGGCCAGCTTAGGGGGGGGGGGGGGTGTCCCAAAAACGTGAGAGAAACTTTTTCAACCTGTCTTGGCACGAGTCCATAACCATTTGGTTGTCACCTTACCTCTAGTCATAACCTTTTGGTTGTCACCTTACCTCTGGTCGTAACCTTTCGGTTGTTACCTTACCTCTGGTCATAACCTTTCGGTTGTTACCTTACCTCTGGTCATAACCATTTGGTTGTCACCTTACCTCTGGTCATAACAATTTTGTTGTCACTTTACTCTCTGATCATAACTTTTCGGTTGTTACCTTACCTCTGGTCATAACCATTTGGTTGTCACCTTACCTCTGGTCATAACCATTTTGTTGTCACCTTACCTCTGGTCCATGGTGTCCCCAGAACCAAAGAATGATTTATTTTTTTATGTTGAAAGTGTTAGTAATTGCTTTTGTTTGTTAATGACTGCATCAGCCAGGAGTATCTTGGATGTTTTATTCCCAAGTCTATGTGGCGCCACCTTATATTTGAATGTTCATTGGTGTCACCGGTAGTCAGCTGTTGGAGTGTCACTTCTTTCTGAGTTTCTGACTCTTAGCCTTGTCCTTTGATTTTTGTGCTTTCATTTTGTTCTGTTTGCGTGGATCCTTTTTCAGATTTTGAAAGGTATGTATGTGTGTTCTACTTCTCAGTTATTCTTTTACTTTTATATTGGTCTTGGGTGGTTGGCGGGCACTATCTTTAGGTCCTTCTTCTTTCCCTTCACTCTGCCACTTATCTTTCGTCTTACTGTTTCCTCTTAACTCACCCTGAGATCACTGCGCATGGTTGACAGTAAATTTCAACGAAACAAACTTTCATCTCGTTGATCCCTCTTGTTTTATTCTGAGGTCACTGCTATGAAAAGACAGGGTAAATTACAATGACACAATTTTACAGTGTAGACATTGTATGTATAATATATATATATTATGTGCTGCTATCTTTCAAACCATCAATTATAGGATTGGGACTAATTTCAATGAGCAGTCAACCAATGATTCACTTTTATGACAATTTCTTTACAGACATTGTGGTCAACAATGCTGGAATATTACGTGACAAGTCATTCGCAAGGATTAGTAATGATGACTGGGGTAGGCAAAAGTTGCTGACAAATATTCAATAAATGATATTTATTGTTTACTGTTTCACTTTCATAAAAATGTAACTTTTAATATTTGTAACAATTTGTATTCACTAACTTCCTAATTATGAATGAATATGCCTTAGCTTAAATCAATTATATATTAAAATTACAAAAAGGCACCCCAAAACCATTCAACAAGATATTTAAACAAAAAGATTATACGTTTCCATTTTCACTTTCATCTTTAGCTTTTTTATGGTTTACATATTATGTATAGTTTGAAATCTAAAAATAACATATATAATAAGTTTAAAACCAGCATCTGAAATAATCAGATTGTATTTCTTGGCTCAGTTGCTAAAGGTAAAGGAAAATATGGAATTTAAGATTTGTTTGATTCTCCGTACACAGATTTGATTCATCGAGTTCACTTGCGTGGGTCTTTTATGGTGACTAGGGCAGCTTGGCCTCACATGAAAAAAACAAAAATTTGGAAGGTGATTGTAATAGATTCTTACACATTCTTGTTTATGCATGGAAAATGATTATGCGTCTACTTCTCTGACTCTGCTTATCATCAGGAATTTTAATGGATCTAACTTCTATTATAATGTTTTTAGATATTTTCCTATTCTGTGATACATATGTACTGTTGATTGTTTGTGACATTACTAATCATAAGATATGTGTCTGAATTTGATGCTGTTTGCCACAATTTTATAGTTTGCATTTATTGACTATAGTTTGCATAACTTTGGATCATGAGTCCTGGGTTCAAATCCTAGCAATGCTAGGTCTGACGTTGTGTTCTTTGGAAAAGATTCTTTTTCCCCCACCCGACCCTGGTGCAAATGGGTAGCAATAACAGCCTGGGAGGAAAAACATGCGACAGACTAGTATCATGTCCAGGATGTGATTATTATTATTACCTGTTCTGCTTTATGCTATAGAAACCGGGATAAGCTCCAGCTCTATGGGCTGAAAAGAATTTTGTTTGTATTGGATGATACCTTTATTCGACAAATGTTCAACTCACAAGAGATTGAATGTCCTGCTTAGGACACCAAAAGTTAGTAGCCATGTAATGTCAGATGTTTTAAATTTGTCTTCATAATAAGTGACTAACTCAGTTCTTGAGATTGTATTCAAATACCATGTAGATATTGAAAAGCCATATTGTTACTGTCATCAAGAATCATACACATAGTTTATTACTTTGTTAGTTGTTTGTTACTGTTTGGATTTCGTTTGTTGTTCATTAGTTTGAAGACAAGACTCTATATGCTTAACCTCTTCTCATAGATCTGTTACATTCTTCTTTCACTCAAAACGACACCAATTAGGGGTGGGATGGTGGAGACATTCAACAACTAGATCTGGGAATGTATGTTTTGTTGTTGGTTGACACACGTGTCATACAGAGTACGATCTCCGTGGGTAAAAGTAACACCTACTTAGTCAGGGAAACCAAGTGCATGATTGTCGTATATATGAGTGCGCATGGTTAACATAGACCTAGATGACACACACACACACACATGCATGACAGATTTTGTCACTGGGACGAGGCAAGAAGAGGTTATCAAGTTTATTTTTCACAAGAATTGACTCTAAATGCAACAAATTGAAGATGGACTTACAAAAACCTGTTGCATTTTGGCGAAGTCAAGCTAGTCGTTGTTGCATTTTGAGGGGGTAATTAGCGTTGGAAAATTCAGTTACATGAAAAAATCTTACAATTTGGCGGAGACTTCTGCATACTGTTTATATTTTTTATTCCCTCCTATGTTTTTTTTCATATAATTAACTACCTTTGACTCTATGGTCTCATTTTATACTCGCGGGGGGGGGGGTGTGGTCCTGAGTAATTTTTTAAAAATTGTTTGATACAGACAATTTCAACCACTCCCATTGTCCTTGGCATGTCTAAATTAGCTGAAAAAGATATTAAAAATTATTTTTTTATCATATGGTTGCCATAGGAACACGCCATCTTGGATTTTCATTGCAAAAATAACTTCATTTCAAATAGGTTTTTCAGTTATAAATAAAATTGGCTATAACTTTGCACACACGTTATTTGGCTCAATATCTAGTCTCATCCAGTAGCTTTTTTGAATAAATGGAAATGGTTTTCATTTTATGAATTTTTGAAAATGCATATATTTTTATAGCAACCTTTCCAATTTTTAGCAAATTTAATCACGCAAAAATTTGTTGTGAAAAACTTTGAAGAGATATCTAAAAAGGCTACTGGACAATTTTTTTATTTATTTCATTGATGCTGTATACCAAATTTGGGGGCAATCGGGCAATAAATAAAAAAGTTGATCGCATTTCGCTGTCAAAAAGTGACATTTTGTAAAAATGGCATTTTAAACATTTTTTTCCGTTATTTCAATATTTTTTCGCATATGAACCTATAAAAGAATATTATAATACATTGAAACATCATACAATAGCGATAGGCTATCAAATACTTCATGTGGATCCCATTTGAACTGCTCCAGATCCCTTATACTCATGTCGGGATGGCATTTTTCTTATAACATGTATGTGGAATGTTTCTCGTAATATTCAGGCCAATCTTAGCATCAATATTTGTGGTAATTAAAATGAGTACCAACTTGATATATTTTAGACAAAATTTCCGGTTTTTATAATACAGCCGATGTGTTGAAGGTTAGGCCGGTATCATTTCTAAAACAAATCGTATAAAATGAAAGAATCAGTACTGAGTCTTTGTTATGGTATGAATGTCAAGGGAATGAACTGCTTCATTCAGTAGTGTAATAAAAAGAGTTTTATCCCATTTGTGGTAAAACTGCCTTCTCAGGAAGAAAGAATTCAAACTATTTGTACACTGTCCTTGCAATAAGATAAGTAAGTTATTAACAAAAGAGCTTTATCTCATCTGAAATTCAGGATTATTATGGTGAGCTCAAGTGCTGGCATTTATGGCAACTTTGGTCAAGCCAATTACAGTGCTGCAAAGCTTGGTTTGGCTGGTTTTTGCAATACTTTGGCTATTGAGGGCAGAAAAGACAACATTTTTTGCAACACCATTGCCCCCATGGCTGGTTCAAGGTTGACAGAGACTGTCATGCCCAAAGGTTTGTTTTTTAGAGTTTTTATTCAAGAACTCATATTTTTCTCATGTTATGATATATTATCAACTAATTTAATGAAAACTAACTATTTTTATCTTTAACACAGCTTAGTAGGTGGGAAAATGAAACAACAAAACAAAGCAAAAGCAAGAGAAATTTGAGCAATTTGTTGAAAAAAAGAGCATAATCAAAGCAAGAAGAATATTTCCATAGTCATGTTTGGTTCAATTTTGAATGATATGATCTAGAAAACGTTTTTATTTTTTTTTTCTTTAAGTCAAATTTTAAAATGTCTTTTCTTCCTGTGCATTTACTTTGAAGAAGATTTTCTTAATTCCAGTTAGTATCAGCTGATTTTATCTTTAAATTACCGTTTTGTTGTAAATATAATAAAGAAGTTAAAAAAGTTTTATTTGAAATTTGTGTAGACTATCATCAATATATATAACTTTATTTTGCAGAGATTGTTGAAGCATTGAAACCAGAGTATGTTGCACCAGTTATTGTCTACCTGTGTCATGACAGTTGTGAGGAAAATGGCAGTATATTTGAAGTTGGTGGCGGTTGGATTGGAAAATGTAAATACCCTTACTTAATAATTTGTGATACTGTTTAGTTTGGAGAGTGCACATTAAATTGATCTTTTTTTCAATATCTGATTTTAGTATCATTGCAATGTGTTTTTAATCTATTTTTATTACAATTACCTCAATCTTATGCTTTGGACTGTTCATATCAAATAAGGCTCTCTGATATTAAAACAAGGCATTTTTTGTATCTTTCAGTGCGCTGGGAAAGAACCCAAGGTGCTGTTTTGAGGGAGGCTAATAAGAAAATAACCCCTGAATCAGGTAACTGATATTGTTTCTTCCTTGTCTATTATGAAGTCAATTGTAAGTGATAAGCATAGTGCACTTCAATGAAATATACTGTCCTTGTAAAATATTAACTTGTAGTTTGTATTCTAAACTTTGTGCATTTGTTTTTGTAGCATCAATAAAAAATGTGGGAAAGGGAGTGAGATGAGAAGCTATTGCTTTCGTTCTTTCAATAGGAAACTGACACACAATGATGTGAAATGAAAAGATTCGGTAAATTGACTCTAAATTTGTTAATATCTGTTTTTAAAGCTACTTTTTGCTTTGCACTATCACATTACTTCTTTGCTATGTTTTATTCTGCAGTCAGAGACAGTTGGAGCAAGATCACCGATTTTACTGACAGTACAAATCCAACAACCACCGGTGGTGTGTAAAGCTTTTCTAAAAAAAGATAATGTTGCCAAGTCTTTTTCATTATGAAACATATGAGAGGTCCTTCATTTAATGTGACAGAATAGAACAGATGGGGGTGGAGGATTTCATTTAATAGAGGGAGGTGAATTGTTTCTTATTGAGTTTTGTTTAGTTTGGGGGTTTTTTCCACCAGATTTGAAAAAAAAAAATAATTAGTGGCCTGTCACATAAAGAGCATTGTATTTCATTATACAGATCTCTCTTCAAGATAGGGATTTTTGTTGTAACTTTCCTCTCCTAATGCAAAATTTAGATTTTAGTCTTGTCAAAAGTAGGATTCTTTCATAATCTATTGAAAAGGATATTATTTTTATATCTAAGATTAAAGTATTCTATATGAATGTAAATGAAGTCTAAAAAGGTATCATTAAAAAAAACTCAACAGATTCTGTGTGAAGGAAATAAAATTTGCACAGAGTTCTTTTTGTTTAAAAAAGAGAAATTTCATGTCACATGTTTAAACTTTAACATCTTTTTGTTAACCATTTTGGATAGGGTTTATTTATCCATGTGTTCTTGGTATATATTTTTTAGAATCAAGTGCCTTCATGATTGAATTGGTGAACAAAGTTGATGAAGAAGAGAGAGATGCTTCCCAAAACATGTAGCCATCTCAAATGACCCGTTGGTGGGTTTTAAATTTACTCAAAGTAGACATTTTTAATTATGTTTTGTAACTAAGACATAATGATATGCAAGGGTCTTCTTTCACATAGAATACTTTATGTTTGTTTGTAACATAATCTAACATGCAATTGTTGCAGGATTGTTACAAATTATGCAATTCATTTTTTTCCACTCACTCAAAATGCACTTTCTAAAATTCAATGCATTGGAATAATTAAATTGCATTTTATACATTTTCAATCCTATATCGTATTTTATTATATATTCTCACAGTATTGTTGAAAAATTAGATCAATTATTCAGATGCTCAGCATTTGCAATTTCTGCTCTTTTCTCAGACAGCAAGAAAATATAAAATTTCAGCACTCAAAAACTATTCTTGATAATGAGGGAATCAAATCTTTTTGCCCCCTTGTTCCTTTCTAGATGTCCACAAGTTTCATGGAAGTCCCTATTTGTAGGACAATGTTGACAGTTTTTTTTATGCTAGAAGATTTAGTTCTCTTAAATGGTTGGGACTGTGATGATCAAATTAGCTAGTGCACATTTTTTTTTATATTAAAAAAAGACCTCTGTTTTGTTTGTTGATTGTTTTCTTCAAGATGTTCCTTGAATTTTTCTACTAATATGTTTTTTAAATGCGTTATTTTTACAAAAAATGTAGGCACAAATAAAAGCTCTGGAGCCTCCCGCCATCACCTTCAGCTATGATGAGAGGATGTCATTCTGTATGCCCTTGGAGGTTTGTTGATTTTTTTATGTTACACCTTTGTAAAGGATAACGAGAATGATGATGCGCAATGATTTATTTTAAAAATATTTAATGCTTTATTGTAGGTTTCTTTCTTAAGGACCATGAAGATATGCCTCAATGAGATACTAAATAAAAATTACTCATTAATGATGATAACTTAGATTTACCTAGATCATGTTGCCTTTTCCATTGTCAAAACAAGTCATTAGCCTAATATGTCTACTTGTACTAGCGCTCATAGTGATAATGGATCACAAAGATAGTGAACACAATTATTTTCTTCTTTCTCAGTTACTTAGGGACTCTGTAGTCCAGAAGCAAGGTGTCGATCTCTTAATCAAAATGTCATGGGTTCAAGCCCTGCTGACAGTTGAACAATTTTCTTGACTTTCTTTTTTTAGTAAAATCTACACAGGTAGGTGGATTGACACCTAGGACCATCGGGGTGGAGGATAAAAAGGAGGTCCTGTGTGCATATCACATCCCTCTGTGCCCGTTAAAAATCCCATGGCTGTTTACGAGGCAGTCCGGCAAAATAATAAATCATGTCAAAAACCCCGAGATCATCTTAGTTTTGTGAATGTGGGTAAATCAAAGAAAAAGAAAAAGCCAAAAACCTAAACTGTGTTCTAGTTTGAAATTGTTTTGTTTTTTTACACAGATCTTTCAATGCTTTTTTCATTTCTTTATTTTTAAATTTGTGGCTACTGGGAGTAATTGTGATGTCATTATTAAGAGAGAAAAAATGCAATTTCTGGGATTTAAAACAAATCTGCAACGTTTTGGTAGTTCTCTCAGCGAATTTAATCAAATTTATATCTTAATTCCTCGTGTATAGAATAGGATAGGGATACAAGATCACCCTTAGACTGGATGTTAGTCTTGTTATAAAATTAATTTAACTTGTTTATTTCAGTCAATTGCCATCACTTTGTCTTTAAATGACTTTGAAAACGTGAAAAAATCAAAAGAATTACGTAAATTGTGTCTGTAAATTCCTTTTGATATATTTTTTAAATCTCTCTTATCTTGTTCTTTAAAGTTGGAGTTTCAACTCGACAAGCAGACTACCTGAAGTTTTTGTTTGAACTGGCAGAGGATTTTACAGTTCTTCCTACTTTTGGTGTAATCCCAGCCTTTGGTGCAGCAATGGGAATGTCTATTTCCGGCATTGAAGGATTTACAGTTGATCCTTCTAGAGTAAGTAAACAATTTTTTTTCCTTGTCAACCTCCAACCTTCCAATTAAGTAGATTAGTTATAGCTATCATCCTATGACCTTTGCTCTTTTTAAAGTTTTAACTTAAACCACAGGAAATAAGTCCCATACTCAGTGTTAGGTAGCCAGGAATAGAGTCCTGGTTTTTCTTGGCATGTGGCTTAATGTTATAGTTTGACATTGCTTTACATGCCACCTTTCCTTTGCTGAGTCTGAATAGACCTAGCTTCACATTTCACTGTTGGGTTGACAGCAGGGTCCGAAAAAACATACCATATATCACTGCATACAGGACGCATCGGTGTATAAGACGCACCCCTTATTTAGTAGAGGAAAATCTCATCTCCATCAGATAAGACGCACTAACATTTTAAATTAAAAAAAAGCTCCTGACACTATTTATTATGTATTTATATAATGAGTGTCTATACCATGAGTATAGGCCGAGAGAGAGCTTGCAGGGGCCAAAAAGAAAGAGAACCTAATAACAGCAACAAAAATCTAACTGAAAACAAAGCCAACAACGTTTCTTCCCGTCCACCCTTAGTTCCAATTCACCCCAAACTTCCACCCCTCTTCCCTTGGCTCATCCCCTCTCCGATTATTTATTTATTTGTTTCTATTTCTTCTATGGTCACACGCTGAAAAAGCAACACGGCGTCCTACACGCGGTGATATATCGCACAACCTCTGGTCGCCTGTATGGGTCCGTCCGGACACTCTACAAATGAGATACCAGGCCCTCAGTTGGTTGGTTTTTTCTCAATATGTTCTTTATTTTGATCTTAATTCAAATTCATTCTTTCTTAAATACATATGACTGAACATATGTTTGAACATATTATTTGACATGATATGTTGTCGCTAGAAACCGTTTGATAATTGTATATCATTTTTAACTTCGTCAGATTCTTCATGGTGAACAATACTTAGAGCTGACAAAGCCATTACCACGCTCTGGCACTTTAACATCAAAGATAAGAGTTGCTGATGTTGTCGAGCAAAAAATCAGGAGCTTTACTTGTTTACAACAGTGAGTTTTAAACTTTTACCAAATGGTTTTCATGTGGAATTCAAATTTTCCACTCGTTATATATGACGTCGAAGCTGAACTGTTGTGTTGTAAACTGGTAATCATGGTGACACTGGTTCAAGCCCCACGGCTGGCACAGATGGGTTTTTTTTTCACAACATTGTACTCTTAGGAAAGGTACTTCATTCTACTTTTCTCACTTGACTCAGGTGTGAAAGGAGTACAGAGAGAGATCTTGTCAGAGTGTTAGTATGAAAAAGCTTCCAACAGACTTGTGTACTGTATGTCCCCCGAGAGTTGAGAAGGACTTTGAATGAAATGGCATGCTGAGGGGACAAATGATGTACAATTGGTGAGCCTGCACTAGTACAGGAAAACTGACTGTAAATCCATCTTTATATATGCAGTGGAAACTGGTTATAACAGGATGGATGGGGAGAGGCTACAGTCCTGTTATAGCAGTGGCTCGCTCATACAATATTAGCCAATAGGCGGGCAGCCATTGTAATGTACTAGATACACTATCTTCCCCTCTCTTAGACCTATCATGTACTTTAAACACCTGCGTTAGGTCTCGATGAAGTCATGATTGAAAATATATTATGAATTAGTAGGCATAAATCTACAGTTTACACATTTTTGTGCTTATCTGATATACTTTCCACGTTGACAGAGTCCTGTTGTGAGCGGTTTAGCCCCTTCCCAATCCCTGTTATATGAGGTTTGTTTTAGTAGAGCCAAAGAGATGAGAGAAAAAAGGGGAGATGACAATTGTCCTGTTATAACTGCTTTCCTGATATACCTGGTGCTGTTATCAGTGGTGCCCACTGTATATTTGTTTGTTATTTTTCAGTCTGCCAAATGTAAAACAATTCTTTCAGTCATAATCATACAGTATAAGATTGAAAGTTTTAGCATCTTTCATGATATTTTCGTTGTTATTGTCCTTTCACAGTTGAAAGTTTTGATGAAAAAGGAGAAAAAGTGGCTTTCAATCAGTTTGTATCATTTGCCGTTGGATCAGGCAACTTTGGAGGCCAAAAAAATCAAAAGAGTTAATTCCAATACAGGAAGCACCCAAGCGCAAACCTGATGCCAGTATGTCTGAGAAAACAAGTGTTGACCAGGTAAAACTTTGAGTCATTCCTTTCAAGGAATGCCACACCATTATTTTATAGTGATTTATTGTACAAAAATGGAGACTGTTGTTTTTCAGAGAATCTTTTCAGTTTTCCCCATAAAATCTTACATGAATTGTTACAAGTTCCTTGATTTTTTTAATGGAAATCTTAATTTTCTTTGGTATGATGCCTTAAAGGTCGATGATTCAAAAGGTAGCAGAGTGCAAGCATTTGCTTCATGTATTAATTGATTAAGTCTTATGGTATGCATCACATTTACATTTTTAACATAAGTATAGAGGCCTAGTGTTACTTGTACATCAAATAGAAAATGGTGGATGAACATGAAGGCATTACAATAGGACAAGAATTATAGTACAATGAGATTATTAATTTCCCTAAGAATAAGAGCTGCAAATAACTGTCCTAAAAACAAATGATTGTATTTCTCTCTAAAGGCAGCTTTGTATCGTCTGAGTGGTGATAGAAACCCTTTGCACATTGATCCTAACTTTGTTGCTTTAGGAGGTAAGTAGAATTGCAATACCACTTGAAAAACTTCTACTCTAATTGTTGTCTTTTTTTTTATTGCATTTTATTCTCTTTGCCTTTTAATTGTATATATGCATTACCTCATGCACTCCCTCACTGTCTATGTGTCTTGTAGATGGTTGGCGGATACTACTGGTAGGTCTTTCCTTGTTCTTTTTGTTCTTTAAGAAGTTATTCTCTTCATTTGCTAGTGAGATCTCCATTCAGGATGGATAGGGTAAATTTTAATGAACAAAAAAGACAAATGTAAGAAGTCTTTCATATCAATTTTCTCCTCCAATGTTTTTATGTATTGTGTTTACTTGCTGTGTGGACGCTATATATACATAATACAAATTACAATACAATATATAAACCAATATATGACATAATCCATTTTCAAGTTAATGAAACGAAAAAAAAATTCTTCCATCTTTATGAACTGAACTCTCTATTACAAAAAGCTTGTATTGTTTAGCAGGTTCATATCAAAATCATCTCTATTAACAACTCTTCATCATGTTGTCAGGATTCAAGGAGCCTATTTTGCATGGCTTGTGTAGTTTTGGATATGCAGTGAGACATGTCATGGCGGACGTTTGCAAATAACGATATGACCCAATTCAAGGCTGTCAAGGTGAATTTTAAAAGTTTACATTCAAATGATCGTATCAAGTCTTCACTGACATCTGTTCCAGGTTTTATCCAAGAAAGCTAGTTTCTTGCTCTCCAGTTTAAAAATCTGATTTGTCACTATTTGTTTTATGAAACAAAATAACAACACAGGCTGAATGTACAGAAAATAATGAAAACTTGGGTCAAAGTGTCCCTGAAATGCACTGTTTATAGATATAGGTTCCATTATTATTTTTCATCCACTCATTCGAAAACAAAATCTGATAAAGTTTTAAGTTCTTTTAAGGTAGGGAGGTTGTTTGTTTTGTTGTTTTTAATTGGGGAGAGGGGTGTGTGGGAAAGGACTGTTAAGTCTGGGGTGGTTTCTTTAAAGAATAGAAAATGTATTGTTTTGATAAATGAGTAGATCATTGGTAGATTGATAAAGAGATAAATAAGTAGATAGATAGGAAGATAGATTAGTGGATACATAGATTGATCATTTGATTGATAGTGATAGATAAAAAGATTTAGCTTACGTTTTACAATAATAATTATTATCTGTATATAACTGACTTGGGACTGAATCATGTAACACATAATCAGATTTTTATGCGACAACCGAAAATGTTGAAAATTTGTACTCCTTCAAAGTTAAACGTAGAGTTGCAGGGGTTCACTGTGATTTCATTGAAAATATATATATATATATATATACTAGTTTCATTTATAAACAAAAGAGCAAAAGAAACACCATAATTTTTTATATTTTTAAGATGAGCTCAATTTGAAAACTAAACACAGAATGAGAGCACTTAAAATCTATGCGATCTAAATCTAGGGGTCATCATACCGGAAAGAGAAAAAATAAGAAAGTCTCTGACTGTCACAGACAAAAGGACGATAAGACAAAGGGAGCATGCAGATAGGTGAATTCAAGCCTCTTGTGAGCAATAGCAGATTTAGATCTAGTTCTAGATCCAGAACCTACCTCACTAGAGGTTGGCTTCTCAACTGGTGATAATAATAACAATAGCAATGATAAAAATGTTTTTTGTCATTTCAACCTTAACATAGTTCTTTAATGGCATTACTTAAACAAGAGATTCATTATGTAACGCTAATCAGTCAGACCCTTTGGCATAGAGTTTTGACTCAAAATAGGAGGGAGGAAGAGGAGTAAGAAAGGGGAAGAAAGAACAAAGCAGTGCACCTTTCTTTAAAACTTAATTCCTCCTCTCATTTCCTTTCAATAACAACACTAGGTAGCTGTAGCATCACACAATTAGGCCTAATTTTGTTTTAATCAAGAACATTGTCAGTCCTTCATGAGTGAAAACGTGCTCTACTTTGCATGGGTAATGGCGGTGCCTGCTGATCTGGTCAAGACGTTCCAATGATGG
Source organism: Doris montereyensis (assembly GCA_037039925.1). Lineage (NCBI taxonomy): Eukaryota > Metazoa > Mollusca > Gastropoda > Nudibranchia > Dorididae > Doris > Doris montereyensis. Next base: position 254,565 of record JAXRKP010000243.1, read on the forward strand.
CAACTGGTTAGCAAGTGCCGTGTACTGATGTAAACTTCAGTATCAGTCACCCCTCGTTCATCAGTAGGTGTCTGGCATCAACATAAAAAGAGCCTGACACTGGCTTGGTAGGATCTGCATAGATTCCAGGCCTACAACTAAAACATGCTCTGATAGAGAGAAACCCGGCATTGCCAATCTGAATTTATTTTTCATTTTATTGCATGAAGTTAGGCAGACCATGACCTACTGGATAAAAGAAAAACCGATCTCTTAGAATTTTTGAGAAGGAAGAATGTGCCTAAATAATACCCTTATAGAGATGAATGCACAGTAGAAATGTACATTATTATCATTATAAGAAAATATTTCTCACTCTATGAATTTCAGGTTTAGATATAGTCAGAATGATTTTTGCTTTTGCTGTTTTAGGTAAGATTTGTGAAGCCTGTTCTCCCGGTCAAACCTTGCAAACTGATATGTGGAAAGAAGGAAACAGAATTCATTTCCAGGCAAAGGTAAGTTTGAAATGGCCCTCTTATTTCTTTTGTTTTGGTTTTACTTTTTGTGAATGCTTCCAACTTCTCACATTACTTAGGCATCAAGACGGTTTCAGGATTGTCAAATGAGGTTTTTTTAATTTTTCTGTTCCTTTCTCAGTTATAAGGGTGATGGATTATCCATTTTATCCCAAATTAAATATTCATTACCATGTTCTGCATAATCAATACCTATCACCATTCAATAATACTGCTAGCACTGTATATTTTTACCCCTTTGTATACAATGTGCTGATTAATTCATATGTTGTATGTGTGCATGCTCTTGTGTTAATATATGGATGTGTGTGTCATATTTCTGTATCACAATGTTATTTCTCTGTAGAGATAATGGAGTCATCTTATGTCTTATAATGATATCACTACTAAGCATACCAGCAAAAAGATGTGTATGCCAGGATACTGGAAATGAGACTGAGGAAAAGAGGACAGGATAAGATTGAATAACATCATAGCGGATTCCAGATCAAGGAGAAGTGTACAGGACCACATATTTATAATGTGACAAATAATAGATAAATTCCTTGAAAGAAATATTGCCTTGCGCTCTGTTTTACTGACTAAGAAAGGCATTTGACACTGTGAGGAGGGATGTACTATGGCATTCTTTATAATAACAATGTAGTGGAGAGCAAAATGTACAAGAAGGTTAATACAATTAAACAACCTGTGCAGTGAGAGTAGCTGGAAACTTGTCTAAAGAATTTGATATATATGTATATATAGGAGTTAGACAGGGTTGTATTCTAAGTCCCTTTTGTTTATCATATTTATCGATTCAGTTATACAAAGGCATCTTCAAAAATGAAGAAAAGGATGTAGGTATGTGGAAACTCAAACTGGTAAATCCACCAATGCTTTTATTTGCTGATGATTTAGCTCTGCCGGGCGATGGACAGGTATGCACCTGTACGGGGTTAGGCGATCCGCCCTCCATGAATCTCCGGCTGCCTTGCAGGCGGATCTTAGTTGACCAAAGACTAAGGGAGTTAACCCTGGCAGAAAATAACAACCTGCTGCCTTGCGCGGCTGGTTTTGAGCAACTAAAGGCTAAGGAGTTAAAGCCTGACAGAAAATAACAAGGCCTAGTAAGGGGACCTTATCCAAAACCAAATTGATTCAAAGAAGTGCATATAAGGATATACCCCGGCTTGAACTTTCGAAGACGACTTTGGAAAAGAACACGGACCGTGATTTTGGAACGTTGTAATATTAGGGCAATAAATGTAAAAGAGAGAATTAGCTGAAGAAATGGAAAAATTAAAAGTAGACATTTTGGCCATTACAGAAACAAACAAAAAAGGACAAGAAATAGAAAATGTAGGACCAAATCATACTTTAATCTTCTCAGGAGTAGATGTCAAAGGTAGAGCTAGAGCAGGAGTAGGCCTCCTAATGCATAAAAGGCAAGAAAAGCTACTAGAAAGTTGGAAATTTATAAGCCCACTGCCATTAGAGGTGAATATTTAACAAAAAGGAAGAAAAAATTAAATTATTAATAGCTTATGGACCAAATGAAGATGCAACCAAAGAAGAAAAAGATATCTTCGAAAACGATTTACAAATAGCTGCAGAGAATCTCAAACCCAAACAGGAGTAGGCAACAATGTAGAAACATAAGGAGGAGTGATAGGTAAAGAAGGAAAGACAACAACTTCTCCAAATGGAGAGAGACTAATAGATTTTTGTCCTAAAGAATAACATGAAAATAGCTAATGTATTTTTTTCCTCATAAAGATATCCACAAATGTACAAGATTAAATTAAGACAAATGTGAAAAGTCAATGATAGACTACATAACAGTTAGCAGCTCCCTTTTTTACAGTACAATGGATGCAAGACTAAAAAAGGAGCAGAAATATTTAGTGATCATCACCTAGTGATGGCCAAAATGAGATTACTGACGGAAGAAAACAAACAGAAAAGGAAAGAGAAGAAAGCTACTAAACTCAAAATAGAAGAACTAAATAAAGAATTGTAAAATAGATCTACCAATCAGGATAAAAAGATTTATCAGTGAAAGGCAGATAGATCTGAATGATAGCACAATAGAAGAAAAATGGCAAATGCATAAAAAACACACCTCAGGTACTGAAGAGGTCTGTGGTAGGAAACAAATTAAAGGAAATAGGAAAAGAACAGTATGGTGGAATGAGAATGGCAAAGAGACCAGAGGAAAGGATAGATTCATCATCATCATTTGTGGCTTGCGTTATTCAACACGTTGCCGACCATCCTCTCCATGTTGTTCTGTGTTCAGTGCTTTTTGTAAAATCCGAGTTGGTGGTGATATCGGACGTGTTTTGTCTTAACGCCGTTACGTATGTGGTGCGTTGTCTGCCACAAGCTCTTGTCCCCTCTATGAATCCAGATGTTGCTAGTTTTTCTAGTCCATTTTGTCTCCACACATGGCCAAAAAATCTCATTTGCCTTGTCTTGATGTTCTTCATAAGTTCTCTTTCTTTTCCAATTTTCACAAGAACTTCCATGTTTGTTACTTTTGCTGTCCAGGGGATTTTCAATATTCTTCTATATATCCACATTTCAAATGCTTCTAAACGTTTACGACATTGTGCATCTAAAGTCCACGTTTCACATGCATATAATAGTGTGGAAAAGACATATGTCTGCGCTGTCTGTATTTTCGTGTCTGTTTTCAGTTTTGAATTGGAGACAACAGCCTTAATATTATGCAATGTTTGTTTTGCTATTGCTATCCTTTTGCCTTATTTCGGTGGTGTCTTTGCAGTTGTTTGTTATGATTGCGCCGAGGTATTTAAATTGTGTTACTTGTTTTATAGTTTGTTCTCTACTTGTTAAATTGAAGGACATGGTTATCATCTTGTTTACAAACTGCCATGCATTCTGTCTTTTTCACGTTCAGTAATAATCCTTTTGTCTCACTTAAGTCTACTAATTTATCTAATATTTGTTGGACATCATCTGGCGTGTATGCCATTAACACGGCATCATCTGCATATCTTATGTTGGTCAGGTTAACGCCACCAATGCTTATATCTTTCATGTTTTCAATTTCACGGAAGATGATTTCGCTTTATAAGTTGAAGAGGTCTGGTGAGAGAACACAGCCTCTGTCTCACTCTTTTCTTGATGTTAAAAAAGCTGATGTCTCGTTATCCACTTTGACACAAGCTGTTTGGTGCCAATACAGGTTTCTTACCAGTCTAAAGTCTTTATCATCTATTCCTATTGAAGAGGGTTTTGTGTTGTATAGAGTCGAAGGCTTTGGAATAGTCGATGAAACAAAGGTATATTTTTTCTGTTTTTCAATTGACCTTTGCATGATCATTTTCAATGTAAAAATTGCATTGACTGTCCCTTTGTCCTTTAAAAATTCAAACTGTTCTTTCCCTATTTCCGGTGTTGTTTTATTTCACATTCATTTCATTACAATACGAAGTAAGATCTTTGTTAGCTGACTCATGATGCTAATAGTTCGATGTTGATCGCAATCTATTGCTCCTGGCTTTTTTGGTAGAGTGATAAACGCAGACTTTCTAAGCTCGTTTTGTAAAACTCCATTCTCATAGATGATATTGAATATCTTGACTAGAATATCCACCCCAAGGTCTCCTAGGGCATCTATCATTTCGATAGAAATACTATCTTAGCCCACCGCTTTTCTTTTTTCATCTCTGTACAAGCAGCTGATACCTCTTCTCTTAGTATTTTGGGCCGCTTTTGTCTTCTATATCTGAATTTATTTGGTTACTATCTCTGTCCGCATCTGAATACAGATTTTCTATATGTTCAGCTCAGCGTTGTAAAATACCTTGGGTGTTCATTATGATGTTTCCCGGGAGTCTCTTACACATTTTCCTCGTGTAGAGTTTCTTTTTCCTGTCATGTTTAGATAGATTACGTGAGTAAAAGAACTATCGCCTAAGAGGAAGTAAGGAAAGCAAAACAGGAACAGTGGGAAGAGTTTGGACAAAGACTTCAAAAGCTATCAAGGAAATCAAAAGCTGTTCTGGGGAGCAATGATGAGCATGAGAAAGACCAAAGCATGCCCAATAGACAAATTAAGAACACCAAAGGAGAAACAATGAAAGGAGATCGTGAAATCATGGAAACATGTAGAAAGTATTTTCAACAATTACTTAATCCCTCCAGAACATATGAAACAAGGAGTAAAGACCAATCAGTAAGAGTAACAAGTAATCCAGATGAGACAGCTGAGGATGTAGGTATCTCAATGGAAGAGCTCCAAACAGATATAAGATAAGTGAAATTAGGAAAGGCCGCAGATCAAGTTTATCCAGAAGTGATTAAAAACCAAGGGAGAGAGGCAGACAAACTACTACATGCAATATGTCAACAAGCATGGAAGTCCAAACAGGTGCCAGACGACTGGAAAAAGGGAACAGTAGTACCAATACATAAGAAAAGGATCAACTATGGAATGCTCAAACTATAGAGGGATATCACTACTTAGCATACCAAGAAAAATGTATGCCAGGATTCTGGATATGAGACTAAGGAAAAGAGTAGAGGATCAGATTGAAGAACACTATTGTGGATTTAGACCAGGAAGAAGTGTACAAGACCACATACTTACAATTAGACAAATAATCGAAAACATCCTTGAGAGAAACATTGACTTGCACCTGTGTGTTATTGACTTAGAAAAGGCATTTGACACTATGAGGAGGGACGAACTATGGCATTCCTTAAAATAACACAATGTAGAGCAAAATTTAATAGAAGCCATTAAAATTGTTTATAATAAACCAACATGTGCAGTGGGAGTAGCTGGAAATGTATCTGAAGAATTTGGCGTAGATATAGGAGTAAGACAGGGTTTTATCCTAGTTGCAAAGGCATCCTCAAACATAAAGAAAATGAATGTAGGTATATGGAGGCTCAAACCAGTAAATATATCAATGCTTTCATTTGCTGATGATTTAGTTATGTTGGGAAAATCAGAAAGGACCTCCAGTCGAATATCAACATAATAAATAATGAATGAGAGTAAATGTAAAGAAAACTAAAACAATGCTAGCAACTATGGAAGCTAGAACACAAAATCTTAAATTAGGCAGGGAGAATTTAGAACAAGTTCAAATCTACAATTATAGAAGAGGGAAAACTAGAGAAGAAATCAGCCAGAGAATCCAAAAGGCAAGTGCAATATATGACCATTTGGGAAAGGCATTTGTAGGTAAACAAGAATTGTCTACAAAAACCAAAATGGCAGTATACAACACAGTTTATTGTCCTACTCTCCTCCATGGCACTGGCAGTGAAACCTGGACCTTAGACAGTGGGGAATACAGTAGAGTACAGGCAGCCGAAATGAAAAATCTACGAAGAGTAGTAGGAAAACTAAAATAGACAAAATCATAAACACAACAATAAAAGATCAAACCAAAGCAGATGGCATAAAAACTAAGATAGAAATGAATCAACTGAGATGGTTTGGGAATCAACTGAGATGGTTTGGGCATGTTAACAGAATGAATGACAATAGAATAGCTAAATCAGAAGAATGGGAGCTGATAAAGAAAGAAAGAAAGATTAAGCTCTGTTTGGAAAATAAGATAATGACCTTTAGTATGATATCAACATACTGAATAATTTTTTTTACTATTCAGGTATACATGTAGTGTGTCTAGTTCCATGCTTTTTAAATTCCTTGAATTCTTGTTTCAGGTTGTAGAGAACAACACAGTTTGCATTTCAGGAGCTTATGTTGACCTTCACAATGTTGTAACTTCTTCACCTGAAACTGAGGTAGTTATGTTTGTAACGGTATCTTTAAGTCAACCAGTAATGGCTAGGAAAATGCTATAAGAACTTATGAGTTATTGCTTTTATTTTCATGATGAGATCCACATTAGTGTCAATTATCCAAAGTAAAAGTATTTGAATTGATAAACATCTAAATTCATTTAGCTTAAAAGTATTTTGATACTTCTTCTTCCCTGACCTTAGAAGATTAAATTTAAGCAAAATGTCACTAAAGGCCTTTACATTTGTAGACTCCACAGGAGTCATCATCAGGTTTGAGTGTGATGAAATATTCCAGCAGATGGCATCAATGGTCACAGCAAGCCCTGACCTCAAAGAGAAAATCAATGCAAGATTGGTGTGGAACATTACAAAAGATGGAGCTGTTGTTTCCACTTGGAGTAAGATGCCAGTTTCATTACGATATTCTTTGTGTTGTGAAAAATGCAGTCTATTACCATTTTTTAAATTTGTTCTCCTTCATTTGTATGCTTCCTTCTTTCTCATATCAATATCTATGAGTACCTGGGTGAAATTGAGCAACAAAACAGAATGACGTACCAGTAGATCTACTAAGTTTGATACACACTATCAATGAAGGCGTTTTTGGGTTGTTTTCTTTTGCTCATTCCACAAAGAGTATGTCAGTAAAGTTCCTTCAGGGCCCTTATGGCCCATAGAACCAGATGCTATCCTGGTTTCTATGGAGAAGCAAAACAAGTGGTAATAACCTCCTAGACAGGACGCTGGTCTGTAGCAGATTTTTACTCTCAACCTGGTGCTGGTACCCATTTGCACCTGGGTCGAGTTGGAAAAATGCTTGTTATGTGTCTTAGGCAAGGGACATGTCAGATCTACCATTGCTAAGGTTTGAATCCAGGACTTCATAATTCCACATCTGGCAACCTAGCCATATACCATTCACATCACGTCAAAAGTAAGCTCACAAAAATGTTTTTATGTAATATGCTGTATGAAATGTAAAATTTAGGATTGCCTAACGAATTAAATAAATGAAAAATATTTGGGTTTTTACTTTGTTTTATTTGGGGTTTTTTCATACTGGGATATTTTTCTATGACAAGATAAGTACATCATTTTTCAATTGAAGTGTATTAGACAACAGGTACTGTATTGATCTTGACCGATTTCCTATGAATTTTTTAAATTGAAGTCTATTTCTACTGAATTCATTCGAGTTACATTGCCAATATCGCCCATTTATATACAATGAATACGTCTTTTGTCCAACTCTTCTGCATCATTGCTTAATGTGAATATATAACGTACATGTAGGCCTACTCCTTTAATTCGAACAATGAATGCACATGATGACAATGACATTAAAATAAATTAAAAAACAACTCCGATTCAAATATCTATCACAATTTATCCTCATGCAATCCTCTTGTGTTGGCTTTGTTGTTTGCTTAGTCCAGTCATCTGCATAAAAATTTGAAAAATATATTTCTCAATTTTTAAAAAATGAATGAAAACTTTACTAAATAATAATTTAAATGTATACCTTTTCAAAGACTGCTTATTGAAATGGAAAAGCACTGCTATTTCAGCTGTTTTTGTTTTCTCTTTCTGTTACATTTTAAAGCTGTTGACATGAAAACTGCAAATGGTGAAATTTACAAAGGAAAACCCGTTCTGGAAAAACCGGATTGCACAATGACTGTTGCTGATAACTTTTTCAGTGAACTAGTCTCTGGCCAACTCTCCCCTCAAAATGTGAGTCAATTTTGCTGTTTACTTCTTTTGTGTAGCTGTATCTTTCTTTCTTTTGTTTTGTTTATGTTATCTTTGTAAGTTTGGGTTCATTTTTGTCGTCTTCCTTCTTTCGGTGTTGAAGAAGAGTGTATTAGCATAAAGATGCTGTTGGGCGTTTCTTGGTTTGAAACTTGTTTAGCTTGATTTTTTATTTGTATTATAGTTAAATATTGCAGAATATGTGCAGTTTCGATTAGTTTTGTTTCTTCTAATTTATGTTTTAAGATGATTTAATTTTTCTTTCATTGTCTATGAAAGCATATGTTGGCTCTCCTTATAGAGCGATTTGACTTCAGTTCATTTTTATGATTATTTATAGCTGTTAAGAGTGCTAGTTGTGCTTTCTGTCTGTCTGTCTGTCTGTCTGTCTGTCTGTCTGTCTCTCTCTCTCTCTCTCTCTCTCTCTCTCTCTCTCTCTCTCTCTCTCTCTCTCTCTCTCTCTCAAAAACCCTTATTATGTGATAAACAACTATTGTATTATGCTAGTCAAATATTTAAAAAAAAAGAAGCAGTTGCTATCTAAACATCCTTCTGTCTGAAGAGTGGGTGGTTGATGGGCTCTGCTTACATTATCTTTCATATTGCTGTTTCCTATTAATTCACCTGAGATCACCACATGTGGTGGATGGGGTAAACAAACAAAAGTGTCTGAAGACTTCTTTCATCACAAGCATGATCCTTGTTTATGTCTGCTTTTTGCATGTTCTGCAGTTTTTATCTTGTAACAATTTTTTTTTATTACACCTATTATTAGCTGTTGCCAAAGTCTTTGAAATTAAAGTCTCAAAGCAGCTTGATTTTTGATAGTTATTAAAGATTAGGAACTAATAATTGCTTATATTAAATACACAAACATATTTTCATGTTTTGATAAGTCATTTTATTGAGGGGAAGAAAGAAGTGTGAAACAGACAAAGGATAAATAATGTTATTATTTAGGTATTTTCATGTCTTTGACATTGATTTAATTCTGTGGGCAGTTGACGGTCATACTTATAGGTCATGCTTTTTCCCTTCATTCTTTCACTTATCTCTCATCTTGCTGTTTCCTCTTAATTCACTGAGATCACTACATATGGTGGACGGGATATATTTCAAAGAGACAAACAATTTGATTTAATTTTAATGAAATGTATAAATTTCAATGCTTTCCTGCTTTTCTTTCAGGCATTTATGACTGGAAAGCTAAATTGTCAGGAAACATCAGAATTACAATGAAACTTGCCAACCTTTTTAATACATTCTCCAAACTGTAACTGAAAGTGAAAGTTTCATGTGCAATAGCAAGAATGTACACGCATTCCTTGGATCAGATTGTTTTCCTTGGTTGTTCATCATGAAAATTGAATGAAAAACTGTTTTATTTTATTTGTGCCATATAGAAGATTATTTATCAATCTGATGGCATAATATATCATCTAGGTGTACTGTGACTGTTTAATGCATTTCTCTTTGTTAGAATTCATTGATTTTTCTTATCTAAATTTTGAAGATTTTCTATCTTTTTTGGTTTTACGTACTATTTCTTTACTTTCCCCATCTCAATAACATTAATGAATTACCAAGCAAACAAAGATATTGATCCAGTGAGATTACATTTTGCCTGATGATGATAATAGTGTTAATAGCTTTGTTTTCACTTTTTCATAACAAAAGATTTTGCGACTTTGTGATCTTTTTCCTTGTACTGATGGATAACATCTTACTTAATGGATTTTCAATGAATTTGATGGATTATTTATAAATGTTGACTGGCTTAATAAAGTTTTACTCATTTTTAAAAAAATGTTTTGTTTGAATTTGTCCGTTGTTGTTTTAGATTTATTTTAGCCTTCTGTGATTTACTACGAGAGAAAAATCCTTATTTGGAAAATATTATAATTTTTAATATATGTTTCTTAAAGTCTTGTCGGGGCATGTTTTGTTATTTTTTATATAATTTTATGTATTAACAATTGACAACACTTACTTATAGCCTGATTTTGTTTTCTATACAACTTATTTATCTATTGAGATTCAGTATGTAAAATTTACATCAAGAAGTATATAATTATAATGTATGTATAGCATTTACTGTGGGTTTTTTTTTTTAGCAGAGTATGAAATTCATAAAATTCCTTAATCTTTATCCGTTTTCTTGATTATTATTGTCAGTCCAAAAACACTTTCAAAACTATTTTTCCTCTTTCTTCTCAAATTTGAAAATTTTATGTCAATTCTTCATCATATGGATTGCATCTTTATCATACTCATACATAGGAGAAACTCTTTTACTCTTCAAACTTGCATCTGAGTTTGAGAAATGCAGATCATCAAAAGGATGCTGGGCCATAATTAAACTGTTACAGTGTTCTATAAAATAAAAATTCACTTGGATGAGACATTAATATGTACATATACAACAATAGAACAAAAGAGAAAGAAATTACAGAACAAAAATTACAAATTGTTGAACTCCTGTTTTTTAGTTATTTACATGGTTGTGAATAGAATAATGACAATCCAATTTTTGTTATTTGAGCTACAAAATACATTACAAAATTTTGCTTTATTCATCATCTTGTGTTCAATTTTTTTCTTTCTGTTTTCCTTTGGTTTTTTTAACCCCTATCTGTGAAATTTCATAAACAAAAATGTTTTTCTGGTTATTGTGTCGTTGGGTTTATATTTTAGAGGATGTGATGTATTGGGAATAGGAGATGGTATTGGATTACATTTTTGTTAACTGACACTCACACTCTATGACTCAAACAAACCTCAAGTCCTTAAAACAAGAAGACCTACATTGAATTCAAAAATAAAAATAAAAAGATTTTTATTCAACCAGAGGTACCTGAAAGATCTTAACAAGCGTGCGTGTAATTAACTTACAATGGAGCATTTTCCATAATTTGATGATGGAATATATGAAATGAATACATCAACAAAATCACAGTGCACTCATTATAGATCACAATTTTCATTCACATTGCAATTTTGATTTGATTTACCCACATCCACAACTAAGGTGATCTTGGGGGTTTTGGTAGGATTTTTAATTTGTTTGGACTGCCCTGTAAACAGCCAAGGGATCTTTTACGTCCAAAGAGTGTTGTGATCTGCACACAGGACCTCCTTTTTATCGTCCATCTCTGATGGGACTGGGTGTCGACCACCTACCTGGGCCAGGGGGTAAATTTTGATGAGTAAACTCGAGAAAAATTTTCAACCGTTAGCAGGGTTTGAACTCACTAACTTTTGGTTGAGAAGCTGACACGTTGCCTTTGGACTACCAAGTTCCCCTCACATTGCAAAATCGAGATTTAAAGTCAAATTGCTTCAAAATAATCAAATCGTTTTAAGCAAGAGGAAGTGGGTGGTTGGCAGGCACTACTTCTTTCATTTATCTTTCACTTTTATCTTGCTGTTGCCTCTTTATTCATGCTGAGATCACTGCAATAGTGGACGGCATAAATTTCAATGAAACAAACAAACAGCAAAAAGACAGTAAAAAAAATTGTCAGTCAACAAAAACTAATAACAGTGAAGATCCATGCACTCTGTGTTACACTTCTAGTATGGGTCCTAGGTGAAAGACTTCATTTTGTTAATGCATGCATTAAAAGTAATTATTTGAAATATTGTAGTTGTTGGCAATGATTTCTCTTGAAATTTTTAGTGTGTTCTCAAATTCATTCCATTACAAATGCATCATATACAAATTTTATTACAGCTTTTGTCAATTATCTCTACCTCTCTCTCTCTCACTCTCAGGATGAATTGTTTTTTCTTTGCCTGTTTTAAGTTCTTTCGGTTACTGCTTACAGAGAGATCTCCTTGTGATAATTAACAAGCTATAACCTCATTGTTGCAGCAGAACATCTCCTCTTTTCCTAAACCGGGTTTCTTAAACTTTAAATAGTGGCTAATAATAGGATAAATTAAGAATACTCATAACGATGCTCCAAGTTATACATGTAGCTGGGTTATTACTTTTCTTAAAGTTTGAGAAAGTACATCAAATTATGCTTTTGCTAACTGTCAAAATACACAATCACCAAAATGTGTGCTCTGTCAAAGTGAAGCGCACATTTTATCAATGATTATGAAATTTGAGGACGCTGAAGATATACATAATACACGTTCTTATTCGATTTTGCTAATTATAATAAATATTTGCTAATAAATAATACATTTAATGTATTCTGATTTGCTTTGTTAGTGGGCACGTTCCCATCTTCAATTTATGGTTAGCTGATTTTTGTCACCATTAGTAATTAAAGAGAGTGTGAACTTTCTTGAGATAGGGCTATTTGCCACCTACTCTGTTATGATAATACATGTAATAATAGTTAATACTATAATAGTAAAAGTATTTGTTAATTATAGTTATCCTCAACCATGGGCAACGCTCAAATCAAAACTGCCTGGCTGCAGTGCTGTTGTCCAACTGTTGCTTCTTTGATAAGATCCAAAGACACTGTGTAAGAGAACAATCATCCAGGCCTAGGCCAGAGCATTCTTTTTTTCCAACCGATGGCCAATTTATTTGATATTATTGTCCATCATCCTTTGTCTTGGTCTTATGGTAAAGGAGACGTTAACGTTAAAATTTGTACACAAAACGCATTGTCATTTGATCAGTGACTTGATCCAACACTTATGAATATGAAACTGCATAGAAGAGGAGACCACACGCAGAAAGAAGAGCCCATAAAAAACGAACAATGAAAAACAATCAACCAGCAAGGAAAGAGAATAAATACCCAACAAATTGTATAATGAAGATACACAAATAGCCTACTAACAAAATTGATAAAGATAATGACTTAGTAACTTGGTACAAATAATATTGTCTTTTTTTCAAAGTGATTTAACAATAATTTTGTGTAAGGAAACTAAAAAAGGTCAAGAAAAATTTTTGCTTTAATTAAATAAAATCTTTTCATCAAGTCAAGACTTTTTGAAGCTTCTTCAGTTCTTGTTTTCTTTTCTTGTTTTTTATATTTGGGGAAATGATGTTGGGTTTTTATTTTATCTTATCTTATTTTTATATCGCTAAAATGTGAAGATCGTTTACACAATATAATGATAAAATCAGAGCATAAACAACCCTGTCGTAAATTTACATAATCAATTACACTACTTACAGGTTAAGCACGCAATTAGATGGGATTTTTTGTTCCTTTTTCAAGGACGCCTAGCATAAAGTTGATGATTATTATTTTTTAGACAAACAACAAAAATGGGGAAACAAAATGTACCAAATGTCGTACACATCCTAAATCATTATTGGGCCATTTGGATTTTTTTTAATACATTTATTTTTATAACTGCATGACCATTATCAAACACAGAAATTATTGAAGGATGAGTACGTGACGAGTATTAATACTAAATTACTTCATATGTATTACTAAGTAGATAGATATACAGACATGATTATTATATGTGAATACAGATTATTATTTAGGCACACATTTTTACATTCACGGATATCGCATCTCAACAATCAGCAATCAAAAGAAGGAAAAGAAACAAGATGTAATTAGGTCAATATGTAGATGTTCAAAAAAGTTGTTAAAATTTACATGTGCATGTACTTAGTTTTTTTTCCTTTACAAATATGTCTTATTAGTATTTTAAATGTTTTATTCAATACGGAAGGCATGAAAAATATGATAAATGTAAGTGCATGTGTGTGTGTGTGTGTAGTATGTGTGCGCGCGGTTGTTGTGTGAGGTTGGAAGGAGAGGGATGGGGTTCTCTTTAAGTTTTAAGACTAAGATTAGGATGTTTTAAAAAAAAAAAAAGGCCCATGATCGGCAGAGTTGAGCTTAGCTTAGTGCGAAGGGTCATCAAGGGTAGAGTCCTGCTTTTTCTAGGCATACGGCATGATCATAATGTGATTGATCGTTTGCCATAGCTTTCCATGCCGCCTTTACTGTCGCCGTGTCTGAATGTAGCTAGCTCTAAGCTACCCATGTCGCTGCTGAGTCGACATGAGGGCCAGAAAACTTTGCCCGTATGTGGTAGTGGTAGTCAGACACTCTACCAACTGAGCTACCGGCACCTTGACAAAGATGTAGTCAACCATATTTCCAAATAGTTTTAAAACTTTCCTCAATAGTGATATTGTATTGTAGGATTTGATTGTCTGACCTAGATATATGTGAGTAAAGGAGTAAAAATTCTTCATTAAAATAACTTAGTTTTTCAAAAGATAGATTTATACCATCTTGGCGCTCAGATAAACAGTGAGGCAAGGGGCATGTCGAAAGTGAAGGAAATAACATTAAATAATGTTGAAACTTCATTGGAACAAAGACAAGACAAATACAATGAATAGACAGACCCGCGACCTCTGCGTCGGCACCCATCGCCTCTCCATGAAAAGAAAGCGTGTTGCCAACTGAGCTGACTACGCTCCTGGTGCCGACGCAGAGGTCGCGGTTTCAATCCCCATGGTTGCCAATATTTGTTTCTGTCTATTCCTGGTACATGCATTTGTCTTGTCTTTGTTTCTGTGGGGCTTTATATTATTAAAATTTAATGTCATATTCTTTATTGCGTCAGCAACATACGACAAACGTCCTAGTAATACAATACAAGTGCATATACAATACGTTACGCTTCAACTTCAAGATTGAATTGAATGTATTTTAGTATCCACGAAGGGAACATTGTTTTTGTTACAATGAGTACATGCAACATAGAATAAGTATAAACTACAAATAATATGAAACATTTAATTACGAGTAATTAATTAACTTTAGCATAATACTATAACACAGTTATCATGGATCAATATAAACGTAACAGTGACAACAACGATGACAGTCATAGGTGTGATCATGGTGATTTTGATGAGGATGAATTTACAATGATAATGTTTGATGATGGTATTGGTGATGGTCGTGAGGATGATGATGGTGGTGGTGATTGTGATTATGATGATGTTGATGATGACGACGGTGATAGTAATAAAGCACACTTGGTACTACATTGTCATAATGATGCCATAATTATTGTAATATACTTAATGACTTATGATAATTTGATGTGTCCTATTTGTGACATCGAACAAGGACTTTTGTAAGTTGGCTGTGTATTTTGTTGTTGTTTTCCTTACTTTTCGTTTTCTTATATTACTGAAAAAGTGTCGACATCGCAATATAAGGAAAAATAATCAACGACGACCCTGCGTACATGTCAAATTTTAATTGATAAATTGGTTTCATTATGAATTCATACATTCCTTGTTACAAATATAACATTTGAGATATACTGCATGTAGGCTACTTAATATTTAGATTCGATATATCAGTTCATTAAAGTATTTCATTTACGACGTCTGTTAATTCGTATAGATTTTTTTTCATAAGATTTAT
>JAXRKP010000243.1:277500-297500 GCA_037039925.1 Doris montereyensis
AGTTGTAGTTAGTAGTAGTAGTAGTAGTAGTAGTAGTAGTAGTAGTAGTAGTAGTAGTAGTAGTAGTAGTAGTAGTAGTAGTAGTATCTAGTAGTAGTAGTAGTAGTAGTAGTAGTAGTAGTAGTAGTAGTAGTAGTAGTAGTAGTAGTAGTAGTAGTCGTAGTAGTAATAGTAGTAGTACACACAGTAATAGTAGTAGTAGTAGTAGTAGTAGTAGTAGTAGTAGTAGTAGTAGTAGTAGTAGTAGTAGTAGTAGTATAGTAGTAGTAGTAGTACAGAAATGATTTGTCCCCTGTGTAGAAAAGATGGAGCTTGCTTTTCTAAAGCCAGTCATACACTAGTCAGCTCGGTCTTATAATCCAAACTGAAAAGTTCGGGTTGAAATGGACTGAAGATCACATGCCCACACACTTCTTCTTCTTCTTATCCTCGCTCGTAGTGCTTGGGCAGCACGTAAGGCCGACACAGTGGATCGCCATTGAACACGATCAGATGCCAATTTTGTCATCTTCCCCCACGTCCATCCCTGGATCTTCATCTCTTTTTCGATGCTTCTCCTCCAGGTTTCTAGCGGGCGACCTCTCTTTCTTGTTCCCTGGGGGGTCCATCTGAGGGCTATTTTAGGGATGGCATCAGCATTCATCCTAAGGATGTGACCAGTCTACTTCCACTTCTTCTCACACTCACAATCTGGGATATTGACTCCAGTGATGTTCTTTCTTGAAGGTTGTTGTTTGATATCGTGTTTGGCCAAAATATTTTCTTTCTGAGACATTTGTTTTGAAAAGTGTCCAGCTTTCTGTAGATGTTATTTATTGTTTTCCAAGATTCAGCACCATAGAGAAGGACAGCTAGAATATTAGATTTGTAGAATCTGAGTTTTATTTTAATCGAGTTTTTAATTTTTTTTATTGAATTCCAAATATTTTTCAGTGATCCAAATACTGTTCTTGCTTTTGTTAACCTTTCTTTGATCTCATCTTCAGAATTTCCATTTTGTGTAATTCCATTTCCGAGTCGAGATATGTGAAAGCTTGTATATATCCTCAATCTCCTTTCTTCCAAATTTCACCGGTTGTTTTGATTTGTTGTTCATCTTCATCATTTTTTTCCTTCAATATTTATGTGTAGCCCCAGTTTTTGTGCATTGTTAACAACTTGCTGTGTTTTTGGATTATATCTGTGATGTTCTGTGACAAGAGTACAACATCATCAGCAAAACCAAGGTCCTCTAATATATCAGTGAATGTCCACCTTAGTCCTGTTTTCTTATTTTCAACAGATTTTTTTCATAATCCAATCGACAGCAAGGCAGAATAGAAAATGTGATAGAATGCAGTCTTGTTTCACACCTGTATTGATGTTCACGCTCGCCGTCAATTTATTTCCACCGATTACTTAAGCACGGGAATCCCTGTTAAGCAGTTTGATTATGCTAACTACTATAGTGTCGTATGATGTTCCATAATGCAAGTAGGTGTACACCTTCAAAATCCTTTTCAAAATCTATCAAATTTGAGTATAGAGGAGCATTCTATTCTTGGCATTGTTCAAAAATTTGTCTAAGAGTGAATATATGGGTTGAGCGAGAATGGCCTTTCCTAAATCCTGTTTGCTGCTTTCTAAGTTTTGGTTCGACTGTAGTGTTTATACGGTTTAGTAATATTTTGCTGAAAATTTTGCTACTGATAGAGAGTAGCAGTAGCATGATTCCCCTCCAATCATCACATTATGAAAAATCTCCTTTTTAGGTAGTTTGACGATGAGTCCAACACTCTACTCATTTGGTAGCTCTTCTTATTCCCAAATTTCTTGAAATATGCTTTGTAATCATTTAAATTTTAGGGGTCATTTCTTTTTCTTTCTTAATCTTCTGCTGTTACTTGATCTTCACCTGCTGCTTTCCCTGATTTGAGACTATCTATTGCCTTTTTTATTTCATCTAAAGTTGGGGGGTAGCGTGTTGATGTCCAAGTCCAAGTCATTTTCTGCAGGTTTAATGACAGTGCGGAGCCTTTACGTTTCTATGTTTAAGACACACTCGAAGTGTGCTTTCCATCTGTTCATTTGGTCTACTTCGATCGAGAGTAAATTTCCTTGTGCGTCCTTGATCGGTGTATCATTGTTCCTATACCCTTTGGAAAGTTATTTAGCTGTTTGGTATAGAGTCTTCATATCTTTTCTTTGGCTTGCTTTTTCTGCTCTTTCTGCTAACATGTCATAGTAAGCTTTCTTGTCCGCTTTGATTGATTTTTTTGTCTAGCACCGTATATTCATTATAGATTTGTTCTCTATTTCTAATTCTTAATGATCTGGTGGTCAGTAGTCGGCCCTTTGTCTTTTGTCTTTCTTCGATCACTTTCCATGATTGATCGGATATTCACCTTTCTTTCTTTCTTCTACTAGGTCCCAGTAATTTCTGGCTCAGGTCCAGCAGTTACTGGTTGAATTTTGTCAAGGACAATTCTTGCTCATCTTGCAGGGCCTATTAATATTATCGATTTGACAACTCTATTTTGAGTTTTTGAGCATTTTCTACGTTTTGATGCAGCTTTCCAGCGTCAAATTTTCCTTTCCTGATGTCACCTTTCTTTGTCTTTTCTCCTTAATTTTATATGGGTTGTTGCAGTCAGGAGCTCATGGTCCCTTGCAACATGAGCTCCCGTTCTTGTTTTCACATCTAACAGTGATGTCTTCCATTTCTTATTGATAGTGATGTGATTAATTTGTTTTTTTTGTTTTTCCATCTAGAGAGGTCCATGTATATTTCAAATATTTGTGAATGTCTTTATGCTTAAATAAAGATGGCTCCTCCAGTGATTCCAAACGTTTTCCATTGTCATTCATGTCTTCACGTCCCCTCATATGTTCTCTTTGATTATTAACTTTTCCATCTTTGGCGTTTAAATCGACAAGAACAATAAGCAGATCATGTCTTGGGGTCTTTTGTACTGCACCATTAAGTCTTTCATAAAACTGTTCCTTCTCCTCCTCACTGTTGTCTTCTTCTTGTGGGGTGTAACACACGATGATGGTCATCTTTGCGTATTTAGAATTAAACAAAGCTTCCATTAATCTTTCACCCATGGGTTCCCATTCCAACAAAGTCTTTTTGCCGTTTTTGATAGTATCAGTATCAGGGCAACTCCATTCATATGTTGATTGTCTTCTCTTCCTCAGTAGAGGATCGTATGACCAGTAGCGAGATCTCTTTTACTTTTACCATTGTCAGTCCATCGTGATTTGCATTTAGTAGACAGGATACCGATTTTATACTTGTCCATTTAATTTATTTGCGCAAGTTTTCCTGTCTGATAAAGTGAGTGCACATTCCATGCGCCCACCAAAATTGATTGCTTTGGATTCAGAAGACTTGACATAGTCTGGTTGCTGGCGTCATTTCGGCTTCGGCCCTCACTCATCATTGATACAGCGTTCTGGATCGCCAATCCAGTTTGGTTTTGTTGAGCTGCGGATCCAGAACTCTGTGTGTCACGTCAGTCTTTCCTTCACCTGTATCCGTGTATTTTGACCCATTGTCGGTTTCTTCTGTAACATTTATATTTTTTACAAGATAGGGGCGTTAACCCTATGCCTAATCCCCATCCTGAAGGACCAGGATTTATTTTGGAGATCCACCCCTAGACAGGTAGCTTTTCCAAGCTCATGAGCCCTGTCTGCCCATGGTTTGAAATCGGTTTTCCTTCTCCTAGACATACTGCCTTTCCAGGCTAGTGAGCTCTGTCCACCCGGTGAGAGGTTATAAAGGCGCCTCGGTTCGCCTGTTAGTGTTAGTGTTAATCACCTCACATGACATCTAGAGATTTTCCAAGGGCTGAGTTCCCACTCTGCAGCCCCAGTTTTGTCCGCGACTGCTTATTCGGTATTTGCAGCTGACCTCTATATTTAGAGGCTGTTGCCCTATCCGCAACATGGGACGCGTCTGGTAGGAGATGGTCGCCCCCACAGAGCACACACTATTGAGATCAATAGCAGGGCAGTCAAGGCAAAATTAAAATATCCTACCAAAACTTCAAGATCACCTTAATTGTGGAAATGGGTCAAATGATCCCCCCCCCCCCCCCCAAAAAGCAAACAGATAACAACACACATAACAATAACAACAGCAACAAAAAACCCAAACAAATCAAGGTCCACAATTGTCTCATTTTTCACATCAATAGACGTGTGTGTCCACGAACAAAATTTAAAATAATTAGTTCTATCACTTCTGGCCTGCATCAAGCCATGCTGAATTGGACACCACACTCAGCGGCTCCTGCACATATAAAAAAAATAATATATATATGTATGTAAAATATGATAAAGTGATAGTCACAAGACATTACAATTAAGTAACAAATAACAAAGATCAAGATACGTGTGTAAAGGTAAACAAAATGCATAACAGTAAGCCAATTGAAAAACGATGAGCAGATATCAATAGCAGTCTGAGTCAGTATGACTCAGGCACATGTACTAAATAAATAACTTTGCTAACTGTGCCAGTCCATTCGTACTTTCACAGTGGAGTAATATTTCATTCATGTCTCTGCCGTGAACACCAGTAGAAGTAATTTCATCATCCGTCTTAAAACGAACATATTTCCTCTTAAGTGAAACCTGAAGTTTATTCTCACTAGATCTAGGCCTTGCCCTTGTCTGTTTGAAATATTTTAAAATACAACACTTTTTATCATTTGCCACTGCAATAAAACGCTGCCATCCCCGTAGTGCCAAATGCAACATTCTTTTAATGGACCAGCCCGCTTCACTCTACGACGAGTGTCATACATCTGCCATCTTGAAACGTCGATTCATATTACCACATAATGTAACTGTTAGCTCATGTAAAACATAATGCGCATGAACGATTTTCCCCATCGGTACCGGCATTTATACTATAACATATTTATGAGTGTTTAAGAATTTAAGAACTTTTGTGTTATGGAGTAATACTGGGTCATATTAATAATAATATTATTACATCATGTACCAGTGACGTCAGATGACACAGGGCTGCAAGACTATAGCCCCACCCTCTCACCATACATGTGAATAGTGTGAAGTCCATGACACCTTATCATGTAATATTTCATTCAATAGGTAAAGGTTAAATAAAGAAACCAATAGACAATGAGAAGAAATTGATTGATGTCTAAACTAAAATCATGTTTTTACAGTGCTCAGATCATGAATAATTATAATATTTAAGGAACGAGTATTAATGCTCCTAATACTCCTATTTGAAACATGGCGCCGAGCCCCGTACCCTACCACTACCACACAGACGGTCATTCATGATTGTCACACATACATTTGACTCGGGATCGTATAAATTCAACGTGTTGGTCTTATTAGGGTCCAGACATTGTGCATTCACGGTTGATACAACTTTACACTACTTCCTCACGGATGTTACAAGAACTCTATGCAATCATTGTAAGAGAGCGGAGTGCATCCTACAAACAACAGTTTGAAGGTTCACGTTGTAACCTCCTTTTCCACACACGAAAGGAATGTGATTTGGTCTTACCGTTGCACTTGCACTAAAATCTCGTCCTCGGTTATTCCGTGCAGGATGACGACAGGGGTGGAGGGCGGTGCTTTTTATTCATTGGTGTATTTTTTTTTCCCAAAATCATGAATTATGTAATCATGTTTGTAATTTTCGGGGAAAAATACAAGCATAACGATATGAAACACTAATATTTTTGTTTTATATTCAACCATTCAACAGAATAACATTTTTATTTTTTTCTCTCCCGATTTTCCGACCGATTCAAATAATCCAATGTCCTTGATCCGGACACACCTCGCAAGGAATGGCGCGACAATTGCAAAGACAATGCAATGCTGTGCGCACCGACAGTAACACTTACAGTGGGTGTGTAGAGGAGACTGTGTGCGTAAAAAACTGTTGCTGTTGCGGAGTGTTATTACGAGACGTTCCTTTGGTGATAACGGCTTCCTGAAATAGATTTCTCGATAATGGGTGATATCATCTCCAACAAGAGATGAAAAGTTGCTGGCTTCATTCGTATATAAGAGAGACATATACTTGGGTCCCTCAGCACTTCTTCGAGAAGGTGGTGGTATTCTCCAAATCTTTGTCTTCTTCTGAAAATGCTATGCACCCAATACTTTCATCTGTAACTGTAAGATTTCATTCTCTTCAGCCAATATAGCATCATGAGTCGTAAACACAACACGGACGACATTTTGAATGGAAAAAAAAGATAATCAGTACACGCGAAGTACACACTGTAGGAGAACGGGTCGTGAACCCACTCTGCTTGAAATTTCACATCACATCCGTGTCACGGTAGAAACCACATAAAGTTGGAAGTGGTGTGAAGTGTGAGTGAAAATCTACTCTGTCTAGACCCTACGTATTGGTCATATGTTTGCCACACATGGAAAACCCTACCATTACCAGTCATACGACCGTCCTACACAGTCATAGTACCCGGTGTTTGCTACTGCATGCATAATGTGTGTGAGGAGAGAGAGGGGGAGAAAGAGAGAAAGAGGGGGGTAGAGGGACAGATAGACAGAAAAACACAGAGAGAGCTACTAACTACGGAGCATAAACACATCAATTACACACGTGTTTATCATCAGTCGAAATAATTCATAATTTTTAAAAATAAAAAAAATAAAAATTATGTTCGATTCATGGCTTAATTCAAGGTCGTTTGTTTTGAAAATGTAAATGCAATCAGTTTTTGTGTGTGTATGATCAGTCCCCAAGAAGATACATGGATCAACATTTGAAAAAAAAAAGACCTGTGACGTCACACATCCGGTGAACACTCGTTGATGGGCGTCGGCTAAGCATGTTGGCGAAATATCAGACACTGCCTGATACTATACGTTCTTACGTATAGTATATGTCGTATGACACACTGTCAAATTTGCCCAACCACACGATCAAATTTGTGTCAAACCGTATGACGCCCGCGTGTCATATGTTTGTCATAATAAGTATGACCAACAGTGTAGGACGGCTGTATATTAATATGAGCCATGTATATTCTATGACCATATGGAAGGGCCTCAACTGAACGCGATGTGCGTAACAATCAGTTTATGTCCAATGTCCGTAGTAGGCCTATAAGTAGGGCTATGCCACATATATTGATATAGCAATATGTGGTCTATGCTCAGACCAGCTTACCAATCGACAACGAAGGGAAGCAACCAAAGTATGAATAGTGTACATGTATTTGTATGTGTGTGAGGGTATGTGTGTGTGTTATGTGCTTGTTTTGGATGTCACTAAGGCCAAAAGAGCTTACAATGTACATCTTTACCTTCCCTGCACCGTGTTACACACTCTTATGTTAACATAAAGATTGTTTTATTTTCTTGTTTGTTTATCTTTTTGGTTCCTAGTCTGTGTTGTGGTGACGTGTTCAATCCGACTGCTTTCTTTCTGATGATTCTTGTGGGTGTGTATGTGTGTGTGTGTGTGTACAATCTTAGATCTATATTTCTTCATTTTCGTGACTTGGTAGAATAAAAAGAAAAAAAACCCATGAACAATGCAAATTTTGACTAGCCTCACGTCAAGATTACCTTAATGACGCTGCTGATATTACTAAAGTGTAAGGAAGTTAAGGGCCGAAACACTTGACGGGGGTTCTCTTCTTCTGATGATTCTCTGTCTTTAGCTCTCATTGAGTTTCCTTCTACTTCAAAGATTTAAGTTCTATTACTATTTCTATGTTTTTATTGTTCGTTATTTCCTTTAATAATACATGTAACGGTATCATGGGTGGTGAATGCGCTAAGAAAACAAACGAATAAATTACAGTACAAAAATAATACGATATTGCTTGATCGATGATAAATCAAAACAATAACATTGACCGAGGCCTGAAGGAAAGCTAGATCTATAGCACTTCATGCGTAATGAGCAGTTGGGTCTAACAAGCATGTAAAGCAATGATGAATTTATTATAATCTGTATCCCCGCATAAGTGCAGGCTCACCGCCAACACATCATGTATCCCTCCCAGTAGGCAATTTACTTCAAAGTCCCTCTCAACTCCTTGGGGAACATGCAGTACAACAGCCTGTCAGACGCTTAGTACTAACACTCTGACAAAATATGTCTCTACTTATAGCTGGGTACTCATTCACACCTGAGTCATGTGAGAAAAGTAAAGTGAACCAACTTTTCTATGAGTACAACGTTGTGAAAAACCCCCACTGGGCCAGCCATGATATTTGAACCAATGTCGTCGATATTACAAACTCATAACACTACAATCGCGCTACAAACCTCCAAAGTGAAAGATATTCAATTTAAGTTTAGGAAACGATTTAACCACACAAAAATAAAAATATACGATAAAATGGGTAAATACCAGTAACTCATTTTATGAAAACCATTTATCATGCAATGGCCTGCACCACACGATCGTGTGCCGTAGTATTGTTTTATAAAAAGGTCATGAAAAGAAATGAAACAAAAGAAAGACTAATAGTAGTAACACTTTAAAAACAGAGGCCTCCAGTCAGAATCAGAGCGTATTTCACTTGGGTAAATTTATATTCTGTATTATAAGGAAGATGGGCTAACATGTAAGTTAATTTCAAGTAAGGTATTGGGTGATTTTAATTTCCTCCTTTTCTCCATGATAAGAGACCAGCTCAATTCTTGAGTACCATATTCTGCCTTCTGTCAGCGCGAGTATCTTTAAATTTAACCAGAAACTGTTCAAATATCGTTTATTTTCAACCCTGAAGTGACGTGTTTAAAAATCAAAGAACAAAAGAAATTAGCAGTTTTGACAGATTTTATAATTTGCTTAGTCCTCAAAGCTCAATAGCTTGAAAATAATAGTAACATTACCCCCTCCCCCCCTTTTCTCTCCCTCAGTACTCTCACACAGCCCTCTCGCTCAATAACTGGTGTTAAAGAAGGCACCGATTAGGTCGTTACTTACACTGTCCTCATCCCCAACTTCAAACGCCAGCGGCATAGCCTATCTTACTACCTTTTAACTTTCAGTATCCTTCATTGATGAGTAGCACAATATATCAAATTTATGTAATTTCTCTCTATTTAAGCACTCACCCACCCACGCATATAACATAATGAATAAATGGTTATGATAGAACTAGAAAGCACACTCGCAAATGAACACCGACTACACGTTGGCATTGCAAATATGTGGGTTTTTAATTTGAACTAGATCTAAAGGGGGAAAGGTGAAATAGATACAAAATCATACATTGATGGCGTGGTCTCTTTGTTATTTCGAAGAGTTGGCAGGTATGTTTAGTCATCGGAAAGGTGCGTTACCACGTGACTAAAAAAACGCGCGTCGGAGCAGCGTTGGCATCCTCTTGTCTACCGGCGTGATGAAAGGCTCCGTAAATACGATCCCTGTTAAACGAGTATGTCACAAATACAAAGTCGACTCCAACATTTGCTCGGAGAACGTTTCAACAAGTTCTCGAACGAAGACAACCTACCAAGTTTTGATTTATGCCAAAAATAACTTAAAACTTGACCTCATAATTATAGTTGTTAATGTCTACGAATGTTTATTGTTTCTTAGATTTATTGCCCCAGTGTAGTACTGACAATTCACTTCATTACAGAGAACATCGAAATACATTTACTAAACATAATATCCCCTTTCCATGAGTTCTATCTGGCCCTAAGAACAATTAGTACGATAGTTAGATGATTATATGTGCTAAGAAGTCATATAAGACAACGATGCGGGAATAAAAACACGATCACACAAGACAAATGAAATGGAAAAAAATGCTGACGATGTTTATATCGCGGAGGGGAAATATTCAACTAGTTGGGAGTTGTGGATTCGATTACATAAGCAAGGTATTGTAATCAATCACGTCAATAAAACTGCTTACGGTTTTCATTTCCGCTGGGTTTACAGCCGGTGAGAAAGTTGTTTACTGTTTGTAACGTTCTCTTATCGTCTTGTGTTCGAAAACCATTACGTAAGATTGCACAGGACTTTTATAGGTCTAAATCATGTCGACGAGACAGACTTCAAGGAAGACAGTCACAACAACCTACGTCGCAGGTGGAGATGAAGGAGCAAGCACCTCAACTTCGCCGGCGCTCGGGATCGGGTAGACCACCATCACCGGCGAGGCTTTCTCGTATGCAAGAGCAAGAAGAACTTCAAGGATTGAACGATCGTCTTGCAGCTTATATCGACCGTGTCAGGAGTTTGGAATTAGAAAATAGTCGTTTGTCTCTCCAGATTAAGTCTACTGAAGAAGTTGTGAAGAGAGAAGTCTCAAGTGTGAAAACTTTGTATGAATCGGAACTCGCTGAGCTTCGCAAATTACTTGACGAAACAGCCAAGGAAAAAGCAAGATTGCAAATCGAAGCCAACAAATATAAGGCGGATTATGATGACTTGCTCGGAAAGTAAGTAGCCATATCCTTACAGATATTAATTTATAATTCAGAATATTTTAATGATCGCAGATATCCAAGCGTAAGTTTCATTAGTGATAGGACAGTAGCGATTAATGTAGTATTGTAAAACAACCCATAAATCAAAACAAACGTGATCATAAAATCAGTGAAAGTAACACCTGCTAGATCTAAATTATAGGCCAGATCTCTAGAGCTATCTGAATTCATTAGGTCAGAAAATCTAGATCTAGTTTCTAGGTAGCTCTCCCTAGATCTAGATATGTGTTAATATTATCTTTCATATCACATGGAATTTCGTTTGTAAGTTTGGTCTCGTCTAACGTCATTATATCTCTAACTCTAACATCAGTACAGCTGATGAGTTTAAATGTTTGTTCTGTGTTAAAAGGATCTATATCTAGGCCTGGAGCTAGATTATATATTATAATAATTTTTGTAAAGTTCTTTTTTGGCACTCCTTACGAATTGATTGATGTTCCCGTTTCAAGTCTGACCCGGAAATGAACGTAGCTAAAAAAGAGTGGCCTGGTGGTGTTTAATTCCTATGACAAATAGCGGTACTGTTAACCATTAGATAAATATTTTATTGAGTATCAATGTATCGATTCTTATATATATATAGGGGCCTATATGTATCTTATGACCCCTATTTGTTCTTAGTAGATTCTCACATGATCGAGGGGGGGGGTGAAATCCTTAGTTTTTCACTCGGTTTTCATGTAATTTCCTCCCCCGCCACTTGTTTTCACTTCATTTCCGTTATAACATTGAGCAAGGGGGACTTGGTAATCCAGAGGCAAGGTGTCAGCCTCTCAACCAAAAGGTAGATCTAGTGGTGGGTTCTCAAGCCCAGCCGACATTTGAAAAACTTCCTCACACTTTTTTATATTAAAATCTACCCGAGGTCCAAGCAGGTGGATTGATATCTAGTCCCATGGGAGACGGATGATAAAAAGGAGGTCGGGTGTGCAAATCACAACACTGCACATTAAAAATTCCTTGGCTGTTTACATGGCAATCCAAGCAAAACTAAAAAGTCCTACCAAAACCCCCGAGATCACCTTAGTTGTGGATGGGGGTAAATCAAATACAATTTAAATCTGGCCAACCATTCCATGTATCATTGGGACATTAATAATTTAAGGAGTGCCCTCATTTCAATAAACTTAGCATATTGTTCTATAACTTTCAAATGACTATATTTTAGATGATCTAACAAGAACGTTGTGATCATATTTTATCTTCTAGTGAGTGGCCATATTGCTGTTTTAATTAATATCTAATGTAGGCCTAGATCTAGTTAATAATATATATATATATATATTCTATATAAATTGACTGATATATGCTTTTTTGATGAATTAAAAGGAAACTTATGACATTCCATTGTATCAACAAATCAAAAGACAAATTAGTACAGTTTACATAAATGTTTCAAATTTATCACAAGATGGACCCTACCAAGTTTGATGTTTAGAAATTTGGTCCATACTATAAGCCTAAGTCGATTCAAAGCTTTGTCTTAGTCCAAAATGTCACACTGGCCATTGTCAGTGACATTTGAAATGCTTACAAGTATTATTCAAGTTAACAGTCTGGTGCCTTGAGCCTTTCATCATGTCAGATTGACGGAAACGACTAAAAACCGTCTCTCAAACACACTCTCTTTTTTCCCCCCCCCCCCCCCAAACAAAATTATCTCATGTTACGTTAACTGTTTTCTCTGCATTTACACATTATGAAGTTTCACCTGATAGTTATGAATCTTTTCACTTTTTCAACGACTTGCTGTGTTTTTAAGTACAGTGCTGCATTCATGGTTAAGATCTGTGTAAACTTTTAAGTACAGTACTGCATTCATGGTTAAGATCTGTGTAAACTTTATAAGAAAAAAGAATTTTCATTGAAGTGACTGATGTTCAAATGAGAGAGCTATTACAATTTTATACACAAGAGTGAAATGATTCTATTATTATATTTAGAATCCTGGCGACAGTTTTATAGGGGACACAGTCACCCTTGCAACAATAAAGATAATGTCTTCAATTATTCCCACAATATGTTTCTAGTCTGTATAAATACTCAATGGACAGATTTATTGTTTATGCTGGACTTACAACAGAAAATTTGTAAAAAAATCTTAATATATTTAATAAGAGAGCTGAGTGATTTGGCAGCTTGATTTTGAATCATGGTTGTTTTATAGTATAATAGATTCTGCCTCGAGTAGACCATGCAAATGCCTGTAGCTACGCTAGGCTGTGTGCACCACCTCCATCCACACACACACAGGGAGAGATCTAAAGATGGGTCTGATTTTTTCAAGTTTTCTAAACTTTTAATCCTTTTCCCAACTGCATGCTCTCGGTGAGGGGAAAATATAAAGAGGGGTGGGTGGAATGCTCTCTCAATCCTCACCCCACTTCCTTATTTTCTGCCATGATGAGTGAAGTGTGTGTTATCTCATACATTATAATAATAGTTTTATCTTCATGAAAAGAGCATTGATCCTTTTCCCCCCTTGTATGCCTGAAACTGCTTGCTGAATTATCTGGGATATAATATATATATATATATGTCTTAATTTCAAGGTCTAAACTTGTCACTTGTTTTTTGTTGAAGTGAAATAAGATTCTCTTATTTGTGAAATTTCATTGTTTGGAGTAAACTCTTTTCCCTTCATAAATAGAGCTTTTCTGTTCCTCACATATATTGTATTTTTTCATGATAAATATGACTCAAAATAGCTGGGTATATCTGTGTAGTACTGTTACAGGATTTTTTGTAGTATATAGTATAAAACCATGATATTATCTGTAGAGTTTTTCTATTTAAAATTGTTGCCTCTTAATTTGTCTTGACACTTGTTTTTGAGTGAAAACAGACTGGGCTATATATTAATGAAAAGGGTTCAGGTTGCATTCTAGGTGCATGTTTCTTATGGGGATACAGCAGTTCAGGTGTTGACCTCTCAACCAGAGGGTTGTACGTTCAAGCCCTATAGTCTGAAACATTTATTATTTTTAGAACCCCAAGATTAGCTTTGCTGTGGATGTGGGTCAAATCAAAGCATGTTTTTAATTGAGAAACTGTCTAATCATGATCTATACAACAGCACAAGTATGAAACGACCGAAGCCTCTTGACAACTCCTTGGAGTATCCTGTGAAAATTTATGAAATTATGAGCAAAATGATGCAATTCATTGGTGTCATAATGCTGCTCTCTCCTTCAAATATAACGTTGATTTTGTTGTAAAAAAAAAAAAAAGACACCCTTTGCTGTGATATTATGTGCAGAGATATGTTGTATAAATATTCCTTTGGGTCCTCAAAAAATACCTCAATGCCTAAGACTATTTACAATATCTTGAATAGCTCTCTTAGTTATGTATAGCCCAATTCTCATCTCTCAAAGCAAAGGGCCTTGAGCACTTTCTGTTGACTCACCCCCCCTAATCTATTGTTACTTGAAGTAGCCTTGTGAAGGCAAGTGGTCATTCTGACCGTTGTTCGTTGTTCGTGTGTACATAGAGAATCGTAGTTTGGTCAATCCTCGTCGGTCACAACATGGGATAGTCTATAGATAGCACAGCAGCTGTAAAACTGGTGTGGGCTCTACGGGATTGAAGGCAGTATAATTTATTGCTTTATTACTTTTTATGGGTTACTTCAGCAGTGAAATGTGACCCCGTTATTTCCCTTTTCTTCCCCTGGCCTGACTGTTTGTAATCGCTATCGTAATTGATGATTGTTGTTTTGTTTCTTTTAAACATACTTACATTCTCATCTCTCTCTCTCTCTCTCTCTCTCTCTCTCTCTCTCTCCGTGTGTGTGTCGGCAATCTTCTTTTTCTGTCAACCAGATTTATAAAGAAACACGACTGTAGGCCCACAATAGACATTGAAATCAAAGTGATCCAATTGTCCTTACATAAAATAAAGTCATGGAAAAGAAAAAGACGCTGAGGGTCATTACAAATATGCTGTTAAAAGTTAAAGTGTAATTAATTGTAAGAACACATCAATTGTGATCATTTAAAATGCAGCATGTTTCTTAAGACTACAGGTACAGTTAAGCCCCGTTCAAACAATTAACTATATTGTGCTTTTGGAAGCTGTTATAAAAGCCACGGTTTCGAGTCTTTTTTTTACAATCACGCAGTGGGCGGTCGTCTCGAAAATGCAATTAGGCGAGATAATACTTTTGTTTGTGCACAGCAACTAGCAGGGCTGCTTGTTACGCCTTCTATTTCTACTCCTGTGTTTTTTCCACGTGTGTGACCTCTGAAAAATGATTCATAGCTTTGGTGAAATGCCTCATGTATTTAGGCCTCTACACCCAAATGCTTCCTACGCACAGTAGTATTACGACGAGCGTCAGGGTGGGGTTTCGTTGTGGGAAATGTTACGATTGGGCATTTCAAAGGGTCTGAAGACGGTAAAAGTAAAGGGATCCCTTCTCTTTTTTTTTTATTACTTGTCTCCTATCATATAGCTGTAAGTTTAGGGCTAGGCTATTTTTTCTTGTCGGTGGTGTTATGTCGCCGCTTGTTGAAATGCGAGAGGCCAATTGTATTTCATAAAAATCCCCCCCAACTACACTTAGAACCACAATAATATTCTCTCTCTCTCTCTCTCTCTCTCTCTCTCTCTCTCATATATACGTATGTATTACCACACACACGCACCTATACATGCTCGCTTTGAACACGTTAATACGTCACGAAGAACTAGGCTGAAGCACACAGACGGCCCGACAATTCGCAGGTGAAGATGAGTTCGTGTTTTTTGCGGTTTGTAGAAAGGTCGACACAAGGCTATAATGTGTTGAAACAGTTTTCAAAGCTAGAGTTTGTTGAGGCAATGTTGGGTCGGGACACTTGCCTTGGGTCTTCTCTTTCTTCCTTGATATTGATATAGAAGAAATAAAATGGTAACGAACCATACGTGGTTTTGTTGTGTTTAGACTGGCAAAGTAGATCTATATGTGGGGAGACTATCCTCCTGCTCCCTTCAGCAGCTGCTTCCTCGACACCCTGTGCATTGGCTTTCATCTTTACCCAATTTATAAAGAAACAACTCTCCTCCGCGTGGTTTCAACTCATACCAGTATAGTTCATTGGGTTCTCATTCTCTTTGTTCTCATTGCTCCTCCTACTCCTCTAGTTTGGAGAGTATTAGAAGTGAAGGGATCATTATATCGTTTCGTGCAAAAGAAAGACATAGTGTATGTTTGTTTGTTCTTTATCGTACTCTATTCAGGCGGTATTCGCAAAGTTATTTGCTTCTTTAAGATTAAGAACGTTAAAGCTCGTTCATTTCAAATCTAACACACTAACGGACTTTCAGTACACGCGATATCCCAGTAGAATTATATTTTCTTTTGGCAGTAAAAAAGCCCAACATTATTATTGTTAAGTATGTTAAAAGTTGTAAAAGGGGGATGAATCCATGTGCTTTGGCCTAATGGTGTTGTGCACATAATTTGTATAACGCTCAAAATAGCATCTGGCGCGTGATTGATGAACCAAAGGCTCTTGGGAATGACGTCAGAGGAGACTGAGATACTAGGGATCGCAATGGTGCGTTATTTGCATACGACACACACACCTTAACATATGGTTTTTGTTTGTTTTCTTTTCTTTAATTTTCCTGTTGTTTTTTTTAGAGCTTTCGTTCACGCTCGCATTTTGTGAGTTGATAATGATAGTCTTGTTTGCCCAATGGGGCATTCTTTGTGTCGGCATGTGCGGCACACTGCCGGCTAGTTAAATTGAACGGTTCATAAGTTGCCTCGTTCACTTGTAGGAGAAGAGAATCATCCGGTTGTCAGTTTCAGATTGTTTTCGTGGGTGTTTCTGTTCCTTTTGTGTGACCCAGTGACTCACGCACGCATTGTTTGTATATGTGCCACGGTGTAGCGAAGCCTAGAATGACAAGTGGATCCCATTTTCATCATCATTGATCAAAGTGTCACAATCATGTTGCGTATGCCTTTGCTTGCGATAACATTGTGTCTTGCAAACTACGGTCCCTTATATTGTTTGTCTTGCCCTTTTTCTTTCGTTAGAAGCGGCATCAAATTTACACGCAGACTTGTTTCATGTATTTGATTAAAATATTTACTCGAACGGGGGCTAATAAGAGCGAAATGTAGCATTGCTAGCACGTGTCGGCATCCTCAACCACGCCCTATCTTCTCCTTCCCATCAAATGTGTTGAAATTTTCACGGTGTCAAGAATTCGGGGTGTGGGCGCCTGGTAATGCTTGTATTATGCATTACTCATTCGTGCAGTCAAACTCTCTTTGAGCGATATTTGTACAGATTACGGTGTGCTGTGAAAACGCTCAACTCGCGTGGGGTCACAGCTGCAATTTGGATGAAACTGACCGCTTAAAGCCTGTATATATAGTTTATTTCATGAACACAAGCCAAGCAGTATATTTCTCCTGAAGAAGTAGACAGCAAGGTCGATATGGCCCCAGGTTTTCATGAGACACACACATTTGATTGCACATGTACAATACATCTGTTCTGCACTTTCCAGTGCGTCTATACATAACATATTATATACATCAATTTGTCAACGGTATTGATTTATTGCTCACTTGCAATGTCATATTTCAGCACCAATAATCAGTCTCATCGAGGCGGAACGTCGGCAGGCTCCCCTGTTGCGACTGATTGAATTTTACTCTTATTCTTAGTGATCTATTTGTTTTGAAATGGACTTTTTCACCTTTATTTGATATTCCCCATATTTAGGTGTCGACTCACTCGTACCAAATTCTCTGTGTCTCGGTTGGTGGGGTTACTGGTAGTTTCCAGTTCTTTCCTTTCACTTTTATCTTGTTGTTTGCACTTAATTCACCCTGGGGTGACGGCGTATGATGGACAGGGTAAATATCAATCAATCTCTCTCACTCGGCTGGTTAGTTTCTTACATTTTTATTTTCACCCTTTCACTTATTTTATATATTGCCTTTAATTCACTCTGAGATCACCGCATTTGTTGGATGGGGTAAATTTCAATCAATCTTTCCCCCTCCCCTACTAAGAAGGAAAGACTAAAAAGCGTATCCAGGTTATAATTAAAGCTTGAGTGATCGGTCTTTGTCCTCACCCAACCGTTTTGCATTTATATGTAGGCTGAACGTGCTGCTAAGCGTAAGAGCGATGAAGTCGCAGTCTTTTTTTGTTGGTCTTATTTATCGCATCCTCTTTTATTTTACTCTTATGCCCACTCCAGAACGCATTGAACCTGAATCTAAAATAGTCTAATCCTTTTGCCTTCATTTCAGATACAACAAAAGAGACCGGGAGGCTAGTGGTCTGGAAAGGCGTGTTCACTTGCTGGAACGCCAGCTTGCTGATCAGTCCGGTCGGGAATTGGAAAAGGAAAATCAAGTAAGTACACAGGGAATTGTCAGCGTCAGCAAGCTTGTATTTGCCCCTAAGTCACACATTCCACAAACCCTTACCTTTCCAAGTCTGTGTGTGTATGACGCGTGTGAATTACCAATTGGTTTGTGGCTTGATTGTGGAGAATGGGAGTGTCAGGAACGGGTGTTACTGTTGGGGGGGGGGGGGGGGAGGGGGTGTTAAGGTGAAGGTAAACAGAATACACGTTTATTGGTTGGACTGGTTGGGAAATGACACCGCCACTCTGCATATCGTAGTGGCCTGTTTGCTCTTACTACTACTGCTACTACTACTACTACTACTACTACTACTACTACTACTACTACTACTACTATTACTACTACTACTACTACTACTACTACTACTACTACTACTAACGTAGATAAAGACACAGTGAGTCGGAAATGAAGGTAATGACATTTATAAGATAATATGAAAGCCCCATAAGAACAAAGATGAGAGAAATAATGGAAAAGACAGAAAAAAAGCGAGCGACAGGGAGCGTAGTTAGCTCGGTTGGTAGCACGCTTTCTTTTCATAGCGAGGCGAAAGGGTGCCGACCCAGAGGTCGCGGGTTCGGTCCCTATTGTGGCCACGATTTTTTTGTCTATTCTTTGTATTTCTCGTCTGTTCCCATGGGGCTTTCATATTACCTTATATGCCATTACCTCTTCTACTACTACTACCACTACTACGATCCTTTGGCTATTATTGCTACTGCTCTACCATTGATGCTGTTATTATTACTACACACTAGTCTACCCATTGATGCTAGCCTACAGTCCCCAACGAAGATAATTTAATTATTCAAACTTGTCTGTTCCTGGTGTTTAATTTTTCACAGGGTTGATAGAAATGACGGAACGTTTTTGAGCTGGCATATTTAGGTCGATCGCCGAATAGAATTTATGTATATATATATCTAAATGTAGATTAAATACATTTTCCCGAGTGATGTGCCTGTGCCCACGTCTACCCTTAATATACTGTACCTGTTCTAATCGTTTGTAGAAATTGTGGAGTATGAAAACCTGGATTAAGAACTCATCACGATTACGCAGACCTTACTTCCATTTATATTTAACAAAGTGCAGTATGACCACTATTGCTTCTATCACCGCCACTATGTTCATTACTTGTCATGTGTCGTCCAAAGAAGAACAGGTTGTTGTGTACCTGTCGCGGCTGTCGATTATTATTAATAGTAGGTCATCGCTAATGACTGGAAATGAATACGTATGGATGAATCAGAGTGTGTCCGGTGTGGTGTTGCTGTTTCCTGCTCTTGTCTCCATTCCCGATGTTTACTGATCCGTATAGCTAAACTTCAACTGAACTCAACGTTATGCTTGCTTTGCCCTGGCAAGCTAAGATTGGTTGCGTTACTTTGTGTAACTCTGTTACTATCACTGCCGCCTGCACCAGCTATGTTCTGCTCTACTTGCCCGCAGCTGTTTCCGTATTTGCTGTTCCAAGTTTGCGTGCTTATTGCTCATTTGTTTTATCTTTCCTTTGCCTGCATTTAATCGATTGTGACCAATGTGTTTGTGTGCGTGTGTGTTTGGCAACGCCGCCATAGTTTCCCGGGATCCCTGTCTTAATCTCTAAGCTTTGTCATTAGCAGTATGAGTTATGTCCTCTTAATTGATGTCCATGGAAAATAATTAGATGTATCTGTTTGGTGCTGGACAATGATGAAGATTGGCTGTTATTGAGTTCTATGTCGTTCTTAATTTATTACCCTACTCACGTTTGGGGGCACTTCATGTGATAAAAACAGTGCTCATCTCACGGGCCAGAGGAACTCTCAGCATGGACATGCGATATTTATCTGGACTTTTCTTTTTAAGGTTAAAAAGAGGGGGGGGGGGTTAAATTGCGTCTTCATCCCAGGTATGCAAAATTTAACACGAAATTTTGTCGGGCATGAAATGAAATCAAACTGCAAAGAGTAGAAACACTGTGCTATACAAAACCTAAGATAAAAAAATATTCTTTGAAATAGTTCCAAGTCCTCCCAAAACGAGAACGGTTGGTGAGTGTTTCCGGTAGCTCCTCCTTAATTATTTTCACTTTTGCGTATCTTTCATCTTGCTATTTCCTCTAAATTCACCGTGCGATTACCGCGCATATATGAA
>JAXRKP010000243.1:302500-392500 GCA_037039925.1 Doris montereyensis
ACCCAACACCAATACCTGTTTTTTTCACCCCATTCAATATGTTTTACCACAGCAAAGTCAGATGTTTTCGATAGTTATTGTGTTTATGTTGTTTTTTAAATAGCATTTTTATTACCCAAAATTTTCTCTTTCAAAAAGTATACCAAAGTCAATGACTATAAGAAAATCCTGGTCACTTTTGATATTGCCGAGGGCAATATGTGTACCAAATATTATACGAATCAGTTAGTACATAGCAGAGGAGATTGAACATGGATATATGGAAATTTTGAGAAAATACAAATAAAGAAATAAAAGAGGTTAGTGCAAGACAAGATTGTAGATGGGTTATGCTTCTTAGAGCAGCTGGTTTTCTCTTTCAGCAGTCTCTGGCATGGTTACTAATATAAAGAGGATTGAAAATCCAGTTTTAGATGTGTTATGAAGACATGCGTATGAATGACCGGCCTTTTGTTTTACTCGACTATTCCTATTAGTGTGCTCATGTACAAACAGGCAACATTTTACCTTCCGTCCCTTATGTCATTCGTCACTCAGCAGAGTCGTAAGCAATCACCGACTCTAGCCAATGATAGATTAGAAAGCCTGCAGTGATTTCCCGTAGTTACATGATTTTTAGGTAATCGTGTAGCAAAGAGGTTATGAATACTACATTGTCTGTTTACTGTCACAACAGAAAATAAGAGTTTTTCGGTGTCGTCTTTTCACTCAATTTTAGGAAATTGACACCCAAATTTTGCCTATGTTTGTAACTATCCTCGTCAATAAAACATTCTGTAATAAATAATTTATACATCTTATGGACATGGCTGCTGTGCCAAGAACTTGTAGATCAATCTACCTGAATATTAAATGTTTTGGTCCCAAATTCGTCAGTCCAGGTGTCTCATGCATCACATTAACACCCCAACAGTTTTTTGTGTGTTTTGTTAGACCTGATCCTATTTTACTCAAAATAAGGACAGTGAGTGGACCTACCTCATGTACAAAACGTTTGTTTACAATTTCAAACCATTACCTAGGTGACAAATTACAAGATTTGCATTTTTAATTTTCATCGAGCTTGTGCTATCATTACTGCATCAAATTATTAAATTCAGTATCTACACATGATTGTGATTTGGGATTTGATTGCAGAAATGGTTTTTGATTGAGTATGAAATTATCAATTAGCTGGGTAAATGAAATTTAGTTTTAGGTTTTGATTTGAGATTCAGGTAATCTCAGTTGTGTAGTTTAGACATATTTTTGATGTACTTGAATAAAAAAAATATCCAGTGTTTCACTTTAAGTTTGGGATTATCTTTATTATTATTTATTTTGATAGCTTTGATTTGTTGATCATTTTGATTTCGTGACTTTTTAGAAAAGATAACTATATTTTATAACAAACAATTCATTTCTTTATTTTAACATTAGGAACTGAAGGCCGAACTTGCTAAGTTGGAAAAGCAGCTGGCAACAGCTAAGAAACAACTGGAGGATGAAACCCTTCTCAGGGTCGACCTCGAGAACAGAATCAAGACTCTCAAAGAAGATCTGCACTTCAAGACCACAGTCCATGAGCAGGTAATAATTAATGTGCCATTTGTTTTTGGTGGCAGGAAGGTTGTGTAAAATGTTTTCAAACTGAGGTTAATTGAAAGACCAGGAAAGAATATTATAACATTTAAATCATATTCATCACTTGCTAGCTTATGTAAAATTCCCCATCCCCCTCCTTTCCAAAATCCCTCGTTCACTCTCCATTATAATTTTAGTGTTTTTAATCTCAGGGAACAGTATTTTATTATTTGAAAACGCTATTAACCATACACATATATGCATTATTTGTCTGTAAGTGTGGGTTTCTCAATGAAGTGCCAACATTTGTTTGTAGTGCATTTATTTATTAAAACATGATTTCAACACTCTTCTTTTTCTAATTTGCTTCTATTTATATTTTGAATATTCATCAGGCC
This sequence comes from Doris montereyensis, assembly GCA_037039925.1. Lineage (NCBI taxonomy): Eukaryota > Metazoa > Mollusca > Gastropoda > Nudibranchia > Dorididae > Doris > Doris montereyensis. The sequence continues at coordinate 304,462 of JAXRKP010000243.1, forward strand.
ATGTAAGCAATTCATAGTTGATAATTTAAACTTTTATTTTGTCTCCAGGAATTGGAAGAATCTCGTATGCGTACAACTTATCAGATGGGAGACATTGATGACCGCATTGAACAAGAATATGAGGCTCGTTTACAGGAGGCTCTACGTGAGATCAGGGCTCAACATGACTACGATCTCCAGTCTGTAAAGGTTGAATTGGAAACCCTATATGAAAGCAAGGTACTTTTGCTTGTAACATGTTGCTACTTGTCTAATTTTTTTATTTTGTCATTGACACAAGCTATGTTGTTAAAAGTATTTTTCTTTTCTTCCTTTTTGTTGAGCATATATTGTGGCTTTAAAAAATAAACAATTTCTGAATTATCAATTTCTTCTTAGATTGGTGATCTGAGAACACAGGCAGAACGAAGCAACAGTTCCTCAAGTGCTGCATGGGAAGAACTTATGACAGCAAGGCAACAAATTGATGACCTGCAGGGAGAACTTAATCAATTGAAGTCAGCGGTAAGTTCTTATATCTGACAGATAGATTGATTTAAAAGCAAACTTTCATCTAAGAACAGAAAATACATGTGGTTCATACTTATCTCCAAAATTTTTGTAACAATCATATGTAAAGCGTTCCATGATTTTCAAGATCTTTTGATGCAAAGAAAAGACAATCAAAGAGATGTGTAATAGTAATATTTGATGTCCCTTGAAAACACTTTTGTTGTATCACTGTTTAATTATTAAGTTGCAAATGCTGCAACTATTACATGAAAAGAACACGACTGTTGCCACGCTGTATGTTACACTCTATAAGTGTGCCCAGAATGACAATTTAGCGAAAGTCAGCATATTTATTTAAAGTACCACAGATTTTAGTATTTCAATGAAAAAGAGCTCACTGCTTCCACAAATGAAAACAACATCAAGCTTGATTGTTATTTCATAAATCATACATTCAGTTTAATTTTATGCCACTGTATTAAATAAGTTTGTAACTGAAAGAATTGCTTTTCCTCATTTAATTTAACAGTATTACCTGAACTAGAGGTTTGACTGTAGGGTTATACATCTGTTTTGGTTGAATGACTTAAATATTAACACAAACTTTCATTTGTACATAGATTGTTTTGACATATGCTATATTTGTTCACCATTTACTTCAGCATGGAGGATGGGAACTGCGCATCAAAGACTTGGAGAATCAGCTTGCAAGAGAGCGATGAATTTCGCCGCCGTCTACAGCAGAGAGACGAGGAACTTCATATGATTAGAGCTCAACTTGAGCACCTGGAGTTGGAGTATGCTTCTTTGCTTGAAATCAAAATTAAGCTGGACAGAGAAATTGAGGCCTACCGCAAACTTTTGGAATCTGAGGAAACCAGGTACACCCATTTTAGGAATGATTACTTATGTGGTGTTGAATGTTGGGTTGTAGTTGTGAAAAGGACAAGGTTGGTTATGATGTGTATGTCAAAACATTCTCTCTTTGTTTCGCTAAGAATTGTGGTAGAATTCTTTTCTTTTTTTATGTTCCATCACTGCTGACATTATGTGGGCGGTTGAATGTTTGTTGGTCTTATTTCTTTCCTTTACTCTTTCATCTTTTGCTGCTTCCACATAAAATTCTTCCTGAGATCGCTGCATATGGTGAATGTGGTAAATTTCAATGAAACAAAAAGTCGACATTATTGAATCATAATTATTTTTAATTTTGTCTTAATCTCATTATTTAACTATGTAGACAAATTCTGTTACACAATCTTTATTGTGGACTGTTGGTAGGTTTTACTTCTTTCCTTTCACTCTTTCATGTTTGTTTTCCATCTTGCTGTTTCCTCTCAATTCATCCGGAAAATACTGCATATGACGGACAAGATGTATTGCAATGAAACAAACAATTATTTAACCTAGTTGAAGGACATGTGAAATCCCAGTTAGTTTGGTGTTAAGGTAAAAATATTCAGTTTACTCAAACACGGTTATGACGAAATGTTCAGGACATGCGATTTTTCTCTTTCGTCATGCCCATGTTTTGTTATAATCGGAAGATCATTACACAGATACTGCACCAACAACAAAAACAAAGCATAAAAACAACATAAAAGAAACACTTGCTTCATGTGCCGTATTGATCAACCATCATTTGTTGTGGTGTAGACCTGTGATGATAAAACCAGAATGATGGTTATCCACATTCCCCTCTGCCCACTCATACACAGAAATGCATGCAGGTGTAAACACGGAAAGAAACGCACACACACGGCAGCGAACACACACACACTGATGCTGAAAGTTACTTGTTGGTTCAAGCAAAAGATGAACAAGATCAGGATTGGCATGAACAATGCCACAGTAAACCTACCGATAACAAAATTATAGTTACAGGCCCGAGTGAAAGTGGAAGCTGGGAAATTTTAGAATAAACAGAGGTGAGATTATTTTCAGCATGAACTCGTGATTGAAGTATATTAAGCGACAATTTGTGATAGACAATGAAAATCCTATTTAAACTTAAATTGGGATAGCATAAGCTCATTAAAGATTGTCTTTCAAATAAAATAGCTCTTGTTTTCGTTTTGGGCACTATCTTATGGTAGTAACCACCACTTCGTTGCTTAAAAGGTTTGAATGTATTTTTAAGAGATTTTCATTACTATGATTTTGTCTTTTCAGGTTGAATCTGTCGGCTTTGTCTGAGAAATCTATAAGCCATTCGTCTTCCAGTGGGGCCAAAAAAGAGGCGCAAGATGGACATTGGGCAGGCAGTTGAAGAGTACTCGCAGCGTTCCGCTTCAAGTGGCTATTCCCGCAGTGCAACAAGTTCTTGTGGAGTTGACATTTCTGATGTAGATGTTGATGGCAAATTCATCAAGCTGACCAACACAACTGAAAAGGTAATACTCTTCTTGTTAATGATGACCTTGTGTTATTGGATTTAGGGAATTAAAATTTTTGTGTTTTTGTCGTTTTCCTTCATCATATGTGGTAATGTCATCAAAGGAGGACACACAGATAATTGATTGGGAGAATGAAATTATTGTAATTGTAATGCCAAAGAAATTTGTCTATTTGAACAAAAAATTTATGTCTTATCTTTTCTTTGCGATTTAATATCGCATGCAAAATGCACAATCCTGGCATGGTTCATAAATTTGATTGTTTTGCTCTAAAACCATTGTCCTTTTCTGATTTTAATGATGTGGATGTAATGAGCAGTTGTTTTTATTTTCCATTCACTCTCTAGGACATTCCATTACATCACTGGCAAGTGAAACATGTTGCAGGAGACACTGAGACAAAACACAAGTTTACCAAGAATATCATCAAGGCTGGCCAGTCTGTAACGGTAAGTATCTGTACGGATAAAAAATCAACCTGGTTGATATGAGTACCTGTAAACTGTTTAGTATGTCAGAGTTTGTGCACTTAGTTTAGAGTTCATTGTCAGTAAACCATTTTTACCAGTGATATTATTGGCATTTTAAAGAGCAAAACAACAATGTTTTTGCCAATGGAACGTTGATGGAGTAAAGATGACTGTTTTTTGATACAATGGATAATTGTAGACCTGGCTTTCCATTAAAATTAAAAAACAAAAGAGAACAAAACTCAATGAAATTAAACCAAAACAGGGAGATAAAGATCATGGTATTTATTCCCATATCTATTAAAGGACAATTCCTTCAAAACCTACATACATTTTGTAGTACAGGGATAGAGTATCCCCAGTCTCACTAGAAGGTTTAGTTTACTTTCAGTTATCAGTTATTCTAAGTGGGCCTGCTCTCTTCATTGGCAAAAACATTGTTGTTTATATTATATGTTTTTCTCTACTATATTTATTACTTGATGGTTTTATGCAGTGTCATGTTTGTGACACATACTAGTGTTTGAGGTTTTACTTGTCAAGATATAGTTAATTTATATGAAACATAGGAGCTAATAAGTGAATTAAGTTTAAGATGTTATTGACATGCATCTCACCTAACAGTTACAGTTTGCCTATGAAACACTGCTTACATCTTTTGTCAAATTGAAACATTGCTTACATCTTCTATCAAATTGAAACATTGCTTACATCTTTTGTCAAATTGAAACATTGCTTACATCTTTTGTCAAATTGAAACATTGCTTACATCTTCTGTCAAATTGAAACACTGCTTACATCTTTTGTCAAATTGAAACATTGCTTACATCTTCTATCAAATAGAAACACTGCTTACATCTTTTGTCAAATTGAAACATTGCTTACATCTTCTATCAAATTGAAACATTGCTTACATCTTCTGTCAAATTGAAACATTGCTTACATCTTCTGTCAAATTGAAACATTGCTTACATCTTCTGTCAAATATGAAAACTTTCTTTTATTGTTTAGCCTTCAGTTTTCGCTTGTAGTTTATTGGCTATTGCGTATATGATGTTTACCCCTGTAAAAAATTTTCTGGCATAAATTTTGTTTTGAAAGCCTTTTTTTTTCCTTCATCTTCTGCAGCTGTGGAGCTCCGACTCTGACCAAACTCATAATCCTCCTCTGACTTGGTCATGAGGAACAAACGCTGGTTTGTCAGCAGTGAAATGACCACCTCTCTTATAGATCAAGATGATGAGGTAAAGCAGTGATATGTTGTATAGTTACATAGCTGCCAACCAGTACATAAAGAACGTACAGTAGAAATACTTTAAACCGAAAGAAGCTAAACCGAAAAAGTCGATGAATCGCAAAGAAATTGATAAATTGTACAAGTTTCTTCTGTCTTTGTATTCGTTCGTATGATAAACCGAAATGCTTCTAAGCGCAAATGTCTTTAAACCGAAACAACTTTCCCCCTTTTTTTCCCGTTTCATGCTTTTCAATTTCAATAATTCCACAAAGGGGTCACACTTGGTCACACGTAATGCCTATCGATATGAAATAAAGAGCGTAACTGAGGGGAAGGGGGTGGTAGTCAAACCCTTCAATCACCGCACATCGCTTAGATGGCGAAAAGGGAAGACAGCGGGGGACTGGCACGGGAAGGGGGAGGTGGGGGTGTAGAACCACGCAGGCGAGATGTTCCTGCTTGCCCGTGGTAAGTGTATAGTGTTGTAAGCACGTGATAAGGCCTAAGTCTAGGCGTACACAATAACGAGTTATTGTGTACACCTAGGCCTAAGTGTAGTGTAGATAGCTTCGCATTGGTACGCCGTTTAAGTGTGTACTCGTTGGTATGTGTGTTTGCGTGCATGTGTGTGTGTGTGTGTGTGTCTGCTTTGTTTTAGGCCTTTTTAAACACGGGGATAGGGGGTGTGCATTGATCGTTTCATTTCCATTCACTTTGTCTCCCAGTCGCTGTGCATCATTCATTTAATTCATTTATCACTATCACGAGAAATTTTGATCGTTTCTGGGTTTTTTTAGTTTTAATTCAGCCAGTCAAAGATGTCTAAAAGAAAGCACTGTGCATACACACTGGAGTTTAAACTCAATATTCTTTCGGAAGTGGACGAAAAGAAATTAAACAAGACAGAGATATGTAAAAAGCACGGCTTCCCGAACTCAACATTATCAACCATTTTGAAGGACAGGGAGAGGCTACAAAAGGCTTGTGAAGAAACGAAGTTTTCGCCCGTCTATGTGGATAGACTGTCCGTCTCAAAATCACGCCAAACATCTATAACAAACTTTTTCAAGAAAGCCTTATAAGTTGTATCCCTATCCCACCCCTTTTCCTCACCTTTCCTATTTTCTTTTTTTTTCTTCTTGTTTTAATGAAATAAAGACTGAATGAAAGATGAATACCGGATGATCCAAATCTGTATTTTGTATTAAGTGTGAATGAGAGTATGAATGGGAAAAATAAAAAAAACCCAAAAAACAACAATCCAACAATCAAAACAATTACATTATTATTATGGTCACCAAGAGGACCTCTTTATTCATCAACATTAACAAAAGGGAAACAACCCAATCCAAACATAGTTACCCCCTTTAAAAACACTGCAAAAAAAAGGGAACTTGCTTTAAACCAAAATACCTTTAAACCACAATGGGTCCCCAAAATTTCGGTTTAAAGTATTTCTACTGTATTTAGTATGTTTTCTTTGCTTTGAGTCTGCAAGTCTTTGCCTTGAAAAGTACTTATGTGGTTTAACTGTAATTTTTGTTAAAGAAACCGGAAATCAATGGCAGGCACGAGTGAACGTCTGGAGACACCGTTCTGAGTTCACAAAACTTCCATCACACTTTGCCGAAAAGGCCAGCGATCAGTAGACCTTTAAAAATTATAAACTCTAGTTAATTCAGTTTGCAAAGCTAGAGTATGTTTTTCGATTTGAAAAGGTTGGCAGCTATGTATTTAAAAAAAACAACTTTTATCTTATTAAATTTTATATTTTTACAAGGGGATGAGTATTTTGAATGAACTCCTGTTTTGACTAGTAGATATGTGGTTATGATATTTTTAATTTGCATTGCATCATAGTAGTAATTTTTACCTTTTTGTGGGAATTTGTTTGGCTTTAATGCATTCTTTCTTACACTACATGTTATTATTTTAGTCATTTGCTTCATATTTTCAGTTTATATATAATGTTTATACACACCCTGGGTGCCATTATTCACAAAAGTCTGTTGCAAATTGATTTTCATCTTAGATCTCTTGTTTTAAGTTGTGTGTAATTGTAATCAATATTCAATGAAAGTTTATGCGTACCATTTGCATAAAATTCTTTGATTAGTATATTATATCTTGAAAAGTACAGACTCCTGGTCTCTCAAAATATTTCGTGCTTTAATGAAATTTGAATACTTTGTTTCCCAAAACAGGAAGTAGCTACATGCACCATGAGCAAAAACATCCGCAGTGTGTCCTCCTATACTCATCGCAGAGCTCTCAGAGATGACTTGCAAGGAGGAGAGGTAGGTGTTTGTTCAGTAATTGGTATACCGTTTCATTCTCTTCACGTTTTCTCTTTCTGGTTAGTGAGTACTTTTTTTCCTGTTTCATTCTTATTTATAATTTGATTATTATTACTTCTTTTTGTCTTCTTTATTATTCTTGTTGGTTTGTTTGTATTTGGTTGTTTTTGTGTTGTTTGGTTTTTGTTTTATTTTTTGGAGGGGATGTTTTATTTGGGTATATCTTTGGAGGAGAGAATGGGCCTATTGTGTTCATGTACTTATTCATTTATTTTATTGTATTTTAAAATTTCTATAATGGTCAATCTGAATAGTGATGTTTGCATTGGAATAACTTGAACATTTTTCCAAAACAACTTAGCTGCTTCTTCTCTCCCAATATTTTTACAAAAATGTCTGAAATATTTATTTTTATTGAAAATTTATTGAATTTTTGTTTCTTCAGCTTCAAGACAAGGACAAGTGTTTCGTCATGTGAGGTCATGGTCTTGAGTACACAAGATGACAAGAACCAAGTCCAGCCAAACTGTTCCGAGTCTCATTTTAAAGGAAAAGCACTTAAATTTCATTGTACTTCGTTTTTCTCTCTTTTTCTTTTTTTTCTCTTTTTTTTTTTTTGCTGTCCAATAATCATATTTAGATTTGACTCCATTACTCAAAAGTGAGTTCTTGTTTAACATTATAATCAATATTTGTTGTGATTCATCTTATTATGGACATCTCTCCCACTAGATATTGTGGACTAGTATATATCTTTTACATTATTATAGTAAAATACTCTGACTTAGTGCATTGTTTTTATTTCAATCCCTTTATTTCATTCATATCAGTACCAGTCTTTTAGTTCAGCAATTTGAAAATTGTAGGTAAACACACACACAAAAGTTTGCATGTTTCTTTAAAGAAGCCATTTCTTTTTGGAGTATTGTTCTGGAAAAATTATTTTCGTAACGTTTAGGTTAATGAATGCTCATTACCATTTATTCTTTACCCTGTTGTTTCTATGCTTGTTGAAAAATTTCCATCTTCATACTGGTGTATTCCTAAATCTTAAGTCAAATATTTATCATGGCTATTGTGCTTTGGTTTCTCAAATTCATTCTGTTCACATGCTTAGTGAGCAAATAATGAATTAAAGCTGTTTTACTTCAATAACTGGTTGTGTTGTCTTTTGACATCATTAATGAACAATCATCCATAATTTTTTGTCATTAGCTAGATTTTATAGTTTTCATTTATATTCATTAACATAAATATTGTCGACTAGCTTTTAGAATGGTATTTGATAATATTCATGCAACCTGAAATGTTGACTTAAAACAGTTTTTATATCCAACTTACGCCTTCTGTTTGCCTTTATCATCAATACATATATGCTTAGCTGGGTTTGTTTGTTTTTTTTTGTCTTGTTCTATTGTATGATCTCCCTTTACTGTTTACACACTTACTTTTCTTTTTACACTGTAAAATTTATTGTGGATTCATGTTAGATGAAGAAAAACCTTTAGCATTAAACTGCATCACAGAGAAAATGGCTGTCTTCAGAAATGTGCATTTCATTTGCAACTGTCTAATCTGGAAATCTGTTTTCTGTGCGTTCAGTTCATTGAATGAATAATCAGTTTGTGTCATTTGATAATATTTTGCCTAGATACAACACTATTGCACTATAATAATTTTGAAACAAGTGCCTACAAATTGAATACCATTTTTAAAATTTCTTGTATTTCTGTGTCATTTGACACTTTAAAAAATATTCATAAAGTTCATGTGAAATAGGGGAAAATGTTCGTGTGAAGGGTCTTATTCAATGCAATAGAGAGGGAAACTGTTTTTGTTTTGTTTGTTTGTTTGTTTGTTTAATTATGGTCATATCATCAGTTCTGCTTTTATCTGTCATATTGTTAAAATGTTCAAATTTTTAGTCAGTCATTTAAAAAAAGTATTAATGTTAGTATTCTTATGCATCTAAATTTAGAGAAGAAGAAAAAGAGTAAAATTAAATCAAGGCATAGATGACCAGGTAATTGGCTCTCCCAGATGGAAACATTGTTTAAAACAACTGCTCTGATAATTTTATTCTCTAAAATGTGAAGGAAATATTTTGTTGTCCATTAGCTGTCCATCTTTATAAAGATGAACTCTTATCTTAGTCTCTAGAATGGCAAGAGTATCACGATTTAAACATATGTATAATTACTTCATCAACATCAATACAGCATCTTAAAAAGAAGAGTGAACAATTAGGAATGGAAAGGCTTCCTGTCGGGTATGTTTATGAGACAAAGTTAAGTTAGTTCATACTGCATTGATTTTCATTATGGAATGGACGCATCTTCAGAGAGTTTTATAATGTGAAGGCTTGAAAGTGTAGCTCATCTTGCCAAGAAATCTTGACCGGTGAAAAAGAATAGATAGCATGAGGGATTATTGACAGAAGGCCAGGATAAATTTTCATACAACTTACTAATACTCATTACATCTAATTAGTACTTTGCTTTCTTTTGAATTTTCATGCTCCTGTTCTTTTTTTCCACTTTCTTTGTTTTTGTTTCCCAAAGAAAGAAAGAAAGGAATTGTGAAATTTAAGGAAATATTTCTTTTCACAAGATTTCATTTTGACATTTATGAAAGATTTCATACATTTATCATCAAATGAATCATTTTGATCCTGATCCTGAACATTTTAAATACATGTAATTCTTGGTATATACAATGGAATCGAAGTACATTTGCAAGGGAAAAAGAGACCAACATTTCCTCAGTTTTTAGGTAGATTTGCTTGTTTGTTACTAAAATTTATCAGTTCCTTCAAAAATTACGTGTCGATGGACATTTTTCTTCATGTGAAAGTATAGTTGTTTTAAAAAAAATCTTTTTATTAGATAATATATATTTAATCCATAAAATTGAAAATAATAATGTGATAATTTACATGCATAAATAGAATGATTGTTGTAAATGGTAATGTAAGGAAGTGTGTTAAAGCATCTGTATGACTATTAGAATAATTTCACTGAGCTTTATCAGTTTTTCCATTTATATATAGATCTGTATAAACATTAATTTTTTTAGTTTTTGTAACCATTGTTGTACCATCACAATGGATGAAGTAGCATTGAGGTGGCTAATGATAGCAGAGGTAGATGTATTATGTCACATTCAATTCATTATATAAATCTATGTATGGTGGCCCATTGTTTGTTAATGTTAAATTCTCTTTCCTTGATAGAACTGTTTATAAATAATAAAAAATAATAATCCACATAGTGTATATTGTGCTCATTACCAGTACTTGTTGTTTTGACTTTTCCCTTTTGTTTGCTGTTTCCTTTTGTATACAATATTAATAAACCTTTTCTTATACCTTATAGTACATAACAATTTTCCCTCTATCTAATTAGTTATAAATAAAAAAAACAACATATTTAACACGAAACTAATATCCACAGCAAGGAGCTCACTATTTCCACAAGGCAGCATGACAACACTGTGGTCATACTTACCATCAATGATAATGATAAGCATAAGATTTATTTGAACTTAATATTTATAATATGCACAGACTTATAATGTATGGCAAACCAGTGAAATGTGTGTTTTGTTTATGTGTTTAATTTACGTTGTCTTTGGCATACTAATGGCTTACTCCCAACCTTATTTTACACCCTCTTTTCTTAAACTCGGCTACTTCTTGATTATTTCATTTATGAATTCATGATTTCTGTCTTTACTTCTGTGATATTTGTGGCTGTTTTAGCATGTTGCTTTTGTTGGTGACCCAAGACAACCGTAACTATACATAATAGGGTTATGTTTGGTTTTTTAAATTTTCATACCTCCTCTCTCTGTTTCTTCCCCCTCCCCAAGACCATAAAATTTGAAGAAATTTTTTTTTAAGTGTTATTTTGGAGGCACTGTGTCAAAGAATTGCTTTAGGAATGGTGTATAATGTAAAAGGTAACAATTTGAATGTAACCATTTCTTCGAACATGATTTCAAATTCACAAACCCTAAAATAAGGGATGTAATTACCATATGGTAATCAAAGTCTGTACCTGAATTAAAAAAAAACAGTAACAGGAATTTGTAGACTGCTTGTATTTTTTATCGATCTTTTTTTTTTAATGGGGAAGACAGATTGATCAACAGTTTTCTACTTGCACTACACTCTCTTTTACTTTATGCAGTCTCATGTCATTTTTGCTTCTACGTTTTTATTCAGCTTTTCTGTACCAAATGTATGCATATTTGCAGTCAGTGATATTAATTTCTGCTTGCCTTTTCTATTGTTTTAGGAATTTAATTTTCCACTTTGCACCGCAAAGTAACATTTAAAAACCTGCTTTGTTTCTGATCAGTTCTGACAGAGTAATGCCATTACTCGTCTTGATGATATTATAACTCTGTATTGCAAGTTAATGTAAAAGTAAGAAGTGACTAAATAAGTGTTATGCTTTCCTTTCCTTTTCACTGGTTATTGTTTGGTTCAGGTTCTCTTAATTATTCACTGAATACTTTTAATCCGACCAGTCATAATGTAACATGCTATATTATTACAAATTAAAGGGATATTTATATATCATAAAGACTACACTTAGTATAACCATTTCACAACCCATTTTTCATTATCAAACCTGTAGCCATTCTTTCCATTTCTCAGTTTGCTGTCATTGGGTAGGGGTTAATTTTTGTTAAAATATATTCATACCTCTAGATGCATTTTAATTTTTCATATCTACATATTTTCACCTACCTTTGTTATACCTCACAAATTTAGTTTACTCATTTTATTTGTAAATCATGGTCTTTTTGCTATTCACTAATAAACTTATATTCGTATCTTCATTTTTAATCCTAACTTTGTTGCTTGATTCTTCACCTTTATTTTGAACAATGCTGCAAGTATCTGTCAATTGCATGTTTTGTTATATTTACTTACTTTTGTAACTGCTGGAGTTGGAACAGGAGCTTTTATTCATTACTATTAATTTTATAATAGTCATATAAATCTGCCCAAAAAAAACAACCCAACTTTTCAACTATGATATATCAATTTCAAAATATTCATTGATAATTGACAATAATCATAAATAAGGTATTGTAAACAAATTTAATGCACATCTTTTTAAAAATTAAAATCTAAATATTAAGTCCAAATCATGCACGCTAACGAGTCATTTTCAGTAATGGAATTAATTATTATTATGAAGAAATATGCCTGTACTACTACTACACTATGGACTACAAACAAGGGATTCTCTTGAATTCGCAGTCGCATTTCCCATCTAAAAGGATTTGAGAGTCAATGAAAGGTAACCCTTGCAAATGGTACCCAAACATGACTGGATGATAAAAAAATTTAAAATTCACTCCAGGAAGGGATTAAAATTCACTCCAGGAAGGGATCTAGATCTAACTTTGAATGCACAAGTCTTGAGTCAATGTCTTGAGTGAATCAACATTGTTTGCAAATCTAATAAACACAATTAAATCTGTGAACATGTAACTAGAGTGATTTCAGCAACTGTCTTTAGCCAAAGAAAATGAAGACATCCTAAAATTTCAAATCGGATAGGATACATGAAATTTGCTTTTACAGTAGTGACCGCCTAAATGCCCGCCACATTAACGCCCATTTCGCTATCTCGGTGAAACCAATTTTTTTCTATATAAATAGCTCCTCTAAATATCCGTTTCAAAACCAAGATTTTCGCCTAAATGTCTGGTCTCAATGGCAACTGCAGGTATCACTTTCTCCAAATTATCATAAAATGCGTCTGTAATTGATGACAAATTCTGTTTTTATCATACATATTGTAATCCCCCGCAACTAATGGGGCTTTTATGCCCGTCAACAATGTGCCGTGCATTGTAACCACCCTTCATTACCTTTCCATTGTAATGGAATAAAAGATGACCAGTCTTCTCTTCATAACTCCACCCACTGTATAGCTCAGCCTTTGTTCCATTGGATCACCGTTTTGACACTGGACAATTAGAACTGAAGTCTTTCGGACTCACCCACGGCTCTTTCTTTATGTCATAGTTGTATGCAATTGCGTTTTTATAGACCGGGCACGCATCGCGATCGGGAACAAGGTGTGAACAGTTTTATTGCCCCCTGCATTGGCTGTATCCATTGTGCCTTTGGGTCTTCGTGGCGTGCGATGGTCAATCCGCCCGGCACACTTTCTACAACCTCAGTGCTTAAGAACTTAATGCTTTCCAGATGTTCCTATTTATTGCATTACATTTTTCGCAAATGTTATTTCTACACCATACTGAAATCAGAAGAACTCCTTTGGTGATCATCACCCCCTCTCCTTTTTTTCTCTGTCCTATCTCTCTTTCCTCTCTTTCTCTCTCTCTCTTTATCTCTCGCTCTCACCCCCTCCCCTCGTGGTCACCCCTCTCTCCACCCTCAAAATTGTTGCCCCTGACCTACTGTCGCTTGAATGCCCATTTTCTATGCTTCCTGAACACCGGGCATTTAGGCAGTCACTACTGTATTTTAATTTTACTTTTTAAACTGGCCTTAAATTATTGGGGGGAAAATTAAGGTTAGTGAAATCTGACGAGTATTCCTGACACTGAAAAGTAACACATACAAGTGTTGCCTAAAAACAAAAAAAATGTTATAGTTATAATTATACACGTAAGTTAAAGTACATTTTGTTTCTTTAAATAAAAATAAAATTGTAAACACATTGATGCCTATAACACATAGCCCAGTGTAAAATCTGTGAAAATAAAACTATTAAAACTCAATTTTCCAACAGTTTGAGAATGAAGGTGAATCTCTTTGGAGCATACAATGAACATAAAGATAACGATGGGTATACTATATACTGGTATATATAGTCAATATCCCACACTTGACATAATTTTCCCCCAATCTGGCCATTTCATTCAAAGTTCTCCCATGGGAGCATACAGCACTGTTGCCTGTTCAGCGCTTTGCACTAACACTAACACACTAACAATTCTTCTCTTCCTATATCTGGGTACTCATTCACACCCTAGTGAAGAAAGCTGTCTTGTAAAGTATCATTCCTGAGACTTCTAAAAGTACTGGTGAGAGTACAAAGTCAGTGAATAAAATTTGGGCTAGCCAATCTTTTAGCCGAGTGTTACTATTGTCACCATGTACAAGCTCACAACACTACCCATTGCACCACACAACGCCTCTACTTGCTTAACTACATGTACCACACGATACGTATGATGATGATGATTATTCATAGGACCTAATTTTAGGCCTGTGTCACATCTCAGGACGTGAATGTGTAATTTAATAAGGGTTCCAACTCAATATCTACTTCAAAATTTAAGAATTGTAATGGAAGAAAATATGAAAATAGATAATAGTAAATACAGCAGTGTCCGCCTAACAACTAACATCCCACCTCTTGGAAAATTGAAAAAGTGGGATGTTAGTATTTGTATTTTGTTAGCGGACATGTGTAAAATCCTTTCTCACTCTGTAACTGTAACAGAAGGGTCTGTTCTTCAGACCTTGAGATGTGACACCTTCTATCTTATCGGATTCTACCAAGGTTCACTGTCGACACAAAAAGATAGCATCATTTTTTATCAAATATGATTGGCTGGCCAATCAGAAAGCCAGTTTTAAGCTTTACTTGAGCCAATGAGTGGGGAAAAAAATGAAAAGTAATTACATGTAGACACATTTTAAGGGCATCCCTATCCACACGGAAAAATCAGCCTTCGCTCACAGGAGGAAAAAGGCAAAAACGGGCTTTTGTGATACAATATTTGTTACGAAAATAGCTGGCCACCTCACAGGTGCTAAGAATAGATGGGTACCAAGCGCGCCTTTTTGTCTCACATTGGCCGGGTGAATCACTTAACAATACTTGAATTATGTAAAGGTCACTGTTTTAATGTCCTAGTTGAGTTTATGCATGAGTTGGCTGTCATTGGTAATCATTGTGAAACAATTAGCATGGCGACAACTCGGATAGAAAATGTTTGTCCCAAAAGTGGAATGTTAGCCGGACCAGGTGGGATGTGAGAGGGCCAATTTGCATAGAAAAATTTCTGTTTCTAAGAAAAATAGGATGTTCGAACGGCGGGATGTTAGGCGGTTAATATTCTACTGTAATGCAAAATTTAAGTTCTGCAATACTTACTACTAATACATGATCACTATTTTGATCAACACCAGGCCTTGTTTGAATGGTGACAAAAGTATTTCTTTCTTTCTTTCTTTATCAGTTCCCATTCTACCTTTCGTTGTATGGGTTTAAAGTATTGGTGCTACTATGTTTTAAAAGATTGACTTAATTCAAAACCATTTTTGTTAACAATATCTGTTTTTCATAATCTTGGATCAAACTTCCAAATTCAAGATTTTTGATAATTCAAAACTGAGTTGAAATCCTAATTAGCAACTGAAACAAATATAAAAATCCTCTAGTACTTTCTCTTACTTTCACATGCAGAAGTACAGAATACAAACACAATCCAAGACAGAGTAGTAAATGATCGATTTTTAATTTTTTTTAAATTTCAATTCAAACCCAAAATTCAACCTAAGTCCCTGCACAAGTTAATCTTCATTAGTAGATTGAACAATTTTCCTGATTCTCTCCGCATCAACAGATAGAGCTTCATTTTTAGGGCTGATAGCTAATGCTGCCTCATAATCTCTGAGACCTGTGTAAAGAAAGGAATTTAATCATTTCAATAGAGCTATGGATAGTATATTTTACATTTTATACACTTTTGATACATGTATGTTTATTTGTGTGTTAGCTCATGACATCAAAACCTGTTCCCAAACTTCAACCAATTGCAAAAAATATATAATAAAAATGCAAAATGCTCATTACTTAAAACCATAATCCAAAGCTAGCTTAGTACTAGGCAGTAGCTTGATATGTTTGATTTGATTTGATTTACCCACATCCACAACTAAGGTGATCTCGGGGATATTTGGTAGCATTTTTAATTTTGCCCGGACTGCCCTGTAGCCAAAGGATCTTTAACATACAGAGAAAGTTGTGATCTCTGCACACGGGATCTCTTTTCTTAAAGTCCGTCTCCAAATTACTCCAATGGGACTCAGTGTTCATCTACCTACCAGGCAGGGTAGATTTTAGTTTACTTTAAAAAAAATTGACAATTTTTTCAACAGACGGCAGAGCTTGAACCCTCGACCTTTGGGTTGACAGGCTGACAACTTGCCTCTGGACTATCAAATCCCCTGTGGCTTGATAAACCACCTTACTACATTTACTGTACAATTTCCTGACTGTATTCTGAAGTCTTACCAAGCTTACCTCTGGAACAAAACTGTTTTACAGATAAACACATTATTGTAACATTGTGATTGCAATGCAAGGTCAACAAGAATTACAATTACAATACATTGCACTAATAGTAATACTCAAGAATTGAGTTGGTCAGTTATTACATGTAGTCATGAATTATGAAGGAAAAGAAGAAGATTGTTCAGCAGTTCAGGACAACAGGTCTTCAATCATTTTGCCTCATGTGACACCTCTACCTTTCATGGATTAGTCTATGTACTTTGTGTTCTGTCTGTCTCTGTGTCTTTGTCTGTCTGTGGTGTGTGTGTGTCTCTTTCTCTGCCTGCCTGCCTGTCTGTCTGTCTGTCTGTCTGTCTCTGTTCTCTCTCTCTCTCTCTCTCTCTCTCTCTCTCTCTCTCTCTCTTTCTCTCTCTAACCGTCTCTCCCTGTGTCTCTGTCTTTCTCCATGTCTATTTGTCTCTCTAATTCTCAACAGTTTCCTGCTGTGAAATCAACGTGAAATTGACTCCCTGATACAGTGGGAGTCGGATTTTAACGAGCTTGTCGGAACTGACGCTAGGTCCTCGTTGTATGAGAATGAGATCTTTCATTGGATGTGAAGTTCTAGGAACTTCTCATTTCAACAGCATCAATTATTTTTGTTTAATTTCAAAGGAAAGACATTTGTGCTTTGAGAGTTTTGATATAGAGGGAGAGAAGCGCTGGACCAATCAAAATGATTTTAGTGACCGTGCTGGTCGTATTAAAGGCCTACGGGTTAGACTAATTACTAATTTTCTCTCGGTTGTTCACTTTCTTCGATGCAGTACTAGTTGTACCGACACTTCATTCTGATTTATCGAAATGGCATCTACTTCTACATCAAAACCCACAAAGCTCAAATGTCTTTCCTTGGAAATCAAACAAAAATATTCGATGCTGTTAAAGTTGGAAGTTCCTTGTTGACTTTGCATCCAATGAAAATAAAAGGTCTCATACAAATTACATTGAGGACCTAGCATCAGTCCCGACAACCTTATTGAATCCGACTCCCCAAAACGTAAGCATGGTATGTATATGTACCTAGTACCTCAAAAAAAGTTTATCAAAACATTTAATTCCTGTTTGTAAACGAATGAATATATTTTTTTAAGATCTGCTGATGGCACTAAAAAATTTGTGTCAAAATATCATGTAAAATTTCAATACCCAGCATGTCCTGGTTCCTGAGATGCACATTTTTTATTTTCTTGCATCACATCACACAATCCCACCACTAAAAGGATGGTGCTCACAAATCTTCATTAGTAACTTAAATGATGCCAGAATGAACATCCCAGTACTGTAGCTAGATAATTGTTCACTCAGGATCCTGCAAATCCCCACACAGCTATCCAGACCATGCAATCATTTGGTCAGTCAACGTGCCATGATTGAATGGTCCCTGCATTCTACATGTACAGATTTGAACCCTTTGGAATTCTTTCTTTGGGGTTATCTCAAGTGCATGTTTTATGAAAGAAAAACTAGAAACTGGACCGCAGCTTAAGAATGCAATGGAGACACCATCCTTAATATCACTCCCCAAACCTGCAAAGATGTGACCGAAAACTTCAAGAGACGGCTCCAGCAGGGCTAAAATAATGGCGGGAAAGACTATGACTGTGTATGAGCACACCAAATGTTAAATAAAATTGTTGTCTAAATAAAAATGTAATTCTAAACATATGAAGTTTCATTTTCATTTACTTTTAAATTTTAGTACAGTTCGTTTTATCCACGAACAGGCCTATATAAACTTTTGCGGCAGCCATGTTCATTATGGCAATTAGGGGTTGGGATGAACAACTGAAAAAACAAGGCATATTTGATGTCAGAGGTAAAGATAAGTATATATTTTCTGAAACTTTATAAGTCAGGGAATTCTTTTCCACCGGTGACGAGACGATAAGAATGAATTATGAAGACCTTGACCGCAACCTTTACTGTCGAACTGTGAAGCAGCCTATATTTTTTCCTTTTCAAACAGCCATAAAAATCTTTAGGCCCTCTTGAGAAACTTTATTTTCTTTTTATCAAATTCTGCAGGCGATAAGCCTTCAGAAAATGTATAGTTCTAAGGGTTTATGGTATCAATTGACATGAATTTTGGTTACAGAAACAAAACTAAAGCAAAAATTATATATGAACTGACTTTTTCAAACTATTCTTGTGCTTATATCATTGGAAAAACTGATTTGAGATGAATACTAGATCTAAAAGTTGTCTATCAGGCTTAAGATCTACTTGCCTAACGTAGTGTCACCACTGTTCCTAAAGTTCATCTCATCTTCATCTCTTGAGTTACTACTGACGAAATAAATTCAATTAAAATCATCGTGACTATCCCTCTAATCATTAGTGAAGATGTCAAACGAATGTTTTCTAGTGCTAAATGGCCTAGAAATAGCGCTCGTTTAATAATCTTTCATTTTCTTCTGGTCCTGATATAGTAAAGTCAACAAAGGGCGAAAATCTAAGCTGAGAAATCTCAGTCTTGAAATCTACTTTCAATTTGCCTGAAAATAGCCTGAATTTATTGTGAAAGCAGTTTAAGCATTTGCCAGAATGCATCATCAATTATGTCTTCTGGTTTTGGCTCGGTATTTTTTGCATTCACACTTTTAGTAGGCTTCAAAAGATGCGATATCACATCAATTTTCAAACCTTCAAATTTTAGAGTCTTCTTTTCAATTCTCTAGTCAGAGTTTCAAATTTTTTTTTTTTACCCCATTCGCACATAGCATGTAGTTGACTGCTGCCAAATTTCGTTAAATTTCAACCATTTTTCTAAAAGTTATGGCATTTTGTTTGGGTTAACACTTTGTTTTAGACACCCTGTATATATCAGTATTCTCAATATATTTCAGTATAAAAATTCCAACTAAAGATAATAAAAAGATAAGAGTTTCAAGGTTTTGATCACCCAGCAAAGACTTTTGAGATTTTCAGTTATTTCTTGTTACCTTCAACATACAACTCCAGCTCACAAAAAGCTGAACCCCTCCGTACAAGAGCTTTACATCGACTTGCAGCATTCTGAGGTACAGGTGGGTGAAGTAAATCCATAGCCTGGAATAAAAAAAGAAAAGACAAATTTAATAATTCCTCAAAACAAGGTGTATAGAAACACAGTGAAAAACTAAGGTATTTTAATGTTTCGTCTAAGTTGACGAGAATATTACCATTTTTGTTTTATAAGATCCATTGACATTGAAACCTTTTGAGAAAAAAAATCTACGAAACAATATTGACTTTCATTTTCAATGATCTCAATTTTGTTTTTCAGTAATTCCATTTTATAATCTTGTCCATGATTTGGTTACCGTTAATCAAGCAGACATATCTCCATACAATTCTGTTGATAATCTAACCACTTTTTATACCATGAAAATATGAAGAAGTAAAACGTTTTGTTCACACCTTGGAGCAGTCTTCTATGCACTTAAAGAAATTTCGTAACTTGAGATGACAGGCAGCCCTGTTGGAGTATAATCTGTTGTTTTTATTGTAAGAAAAATTCAGCTTTGAAAGTTCAGGCAATGCTATGCAAAACATTACATAAAGCGTCTAAGTATATCTTTGTGTATCAACAATATCATGAGACACAATAAGAAAAATATTTAAAAAATGAATCCTTACTCATATCAATACACAATGAACATAGTTTGGATAAAACAACTGCTCATGTTCAATATATAGCGATTAAGACATCAAACATTCCCCCATTTTTCACTGCTCGTAAACAAACAAAAAGCAAAAACCTCCCAAAATTTAAGATAGCCAACAAAAATGCAAAACTCAATTAGCTCCTTTATTTATAATAAAAATAAAAACTCATTTCCCTATCTTGGAGGTATTTTTGTTTTAATTTCAAAGAACAAAATGTTATACTTAAACTGTTTGTTGAGAAGTGAACATAAATTTCTCTTTTTTTATTAGTTGCATGGTCTACAACTTTTTGGATGTCCTTGGCTGAGAAATTCTTAATATTTAACATTCTGGACAAACAATAACTTTACTCAAAAGAACATATTTCCTTGAATAGAAATATTTCCAATTTGGTATGAATCCTTCAGTATAGTGTTTAAAATAAAGGTAAGAAAAATGTCTCCAATCTCTCAATAGGCATAAATTTTAGAGACGGGAACTGGATGTTTAACCTTTTGGTGTTTAAGTTTAGCCTGACAAAATTGGACAATATTGCGTGTGAACGTTTTATGAATCACCCAATACTCCCGAGCCAGACACTTATGTTCAAATGTCAGCGATTTCAATGCAATGACAGTTATGTCTCACATTACTTCTTTTGTATTTGCAATTTGAAACTCATGATAACTTTCCAGCTTATTAAAAACTTTTCATCCTTTTCACTTTTCATAGTCAGTTTCCAAGCTCACTAATGTATGCAAGCAATCTGCAACTATGACACAGCCACTTCGATGGTCAAAGTGATCAGGATTGCATGACTGTCTATAAATGCTCTGTCTTCTGAGTGGCCATCTCTTCTGGGGTTGAAGATCATTATCCAATCAGCAGCAGGACTTAAAAGACGAATTAGCAAGATGCCCAGTTTTGAGAGACTATATAATAGGCCTATGACACTAAACTAGGAGTGGAGTTATTACTTCAAAATATGTTAATATTTTACAAACTTTAAAAGAAACAAGCAATTGGGAATTGTTGTTATTTTAATTAATTTAATTCATGTGTTGATAGACATTACATTTAGCATTTATAAAACACAGAATAGAATCAATAGCAAAGGATACGATGGTAACTTGGGAGTCATATGAATGGCGTGTGTATGCATTGATTGCAGCCATAAAATCCCCTGAGCCAAAGAAAGAGCTGAAAATATACCATGTGAAGCATTTGATTCATTTTAAAAAGAAATAAATGGAATAATATAACATTAAAATCATAATCAGTTCTTTATCTCAAATAGTGTTTGGAAATTGCAATGAATAATGAAAACCAGAATATCAAAGGTAACTGACAAAAAGATTCCTGTATGCAAAGACATGGCAGAAATACTTATAATTATAATGTTTTAATTTTTCTCATAAAGTAATGTAGTTGTTAACAATAAATTAAAACTTACTTTCCCTTATCTTGCAACCATTGAGGATTTTTTCTTCCTCCGTCAAATCTTTATCAAGAGATAACTGAATATTTCTTCTTGCCTCTGCTTGCTTTTGCAACCACTAGTACACCACAAAAGGGTTAAATGGAGAAAAAACAAAAAAGCTTTTACTACAACATTACATAATGTTCATAACTATTTTCATATCTTGCCAATGAATTACCATCAATCATATGTTGCCCATTGGCTGCTAATGTTGTGATTATGAAGATAATAATATAAAATAGTAATATGATGATGGTGGTTCTTACTATAACTATGATAATCGTGAACATATAAATAAGGACAACAATCATTGAAAAAGTTAATATTTTAGCATTTTTAGCATTTGAATAAAACTTATTGTTCCATAGTTATATTACTTTTATTTGAATAAAAACTAAACAAAACTAAAACAGCTTTGAATCTATGTATATGCCCTACATCCATATTTTGGTTTTAAAATGTAAACAAGAGAATTTTAATGGAAACCTTTTCTTCCGAAACAATTTTTGGGTTGAGAATAAATGGGATAAATTCAATGTGGAGTGAACATCTAGCTGTTATCTTGATCACAGTCCTCATTTAATGTCCTAATACTTCATAATTTCGTTTTAGCACGAGTCTACATGGTTTAAATTTTCAGGAAAATGTCCAAAAGGTCAAGAGAGCAACTGGATTAAAACATTCTTACTTCTTCTTCTTGAGGAGTTTGTGATTCTCGTGTAGGTGTTGGGAAAACCCGTGGAGTATGACTAACAGTAATAGTCCCAGTTTCTCTCAGAGGAATTTTGCCATCCTTATCTTTCTCAAATATGTTCATTGATTTTGCTGAAAAAGAAAATGAAATGTGATGCCACTATTGTTACTCTTAAATGAAAGGATGTTTTAAAAATCAAGGAAATAATTTCAAATATCTCATAGGAATTTTCAAGCATTGTTAAAAATAGAGTAAAGGCCACACAAATTGTAGACAGATCAAAGAAGCCAGACAAATTGTGAACAGATCAAAGGGTGGAGGCCAGCTACACAAATTGTGGACAGATCAAAGAGGCAAGGCAAATTGTGGGCAGATCAAAGAGGCAAGGCAAATTGTGGGCAGATCAAAGAGGTAAGACAAATTGTGGACAGATCAAATGCCCCTCCGTCGATGCCTACCTTGTCATGGTGGAGGGGCTTAAGGACCCCCTCAGGGTCCTAACTAAATGGCATCACACACATATCCAGGCTGGCTGCATCTTTGGGTGACTGCTAGTTGGGTGAATAAATATGGGGAGGCTCTATGTGCCAACTTACCTGCCCACTGATTCAAGAGCACCAAAACGCAGGGGTAATAATTGGCGGGTCAGTGTCTGGCTGGGCGGCTGAAACCCATACGGACAATATTTTAGTACCTAGGGTTTGCGACTCACGCCCTTATGGGCGATTTGCAAGTGCCTCCAACTACTTGGGGAGGGGTTGGTAGGTTCTTAGGGACAAAGCTGGGAAATTCCAATACGTGCCCCTGGGCCCGCCAGCCTTCGGCTGCTGAAAACAAGGTCTTTCTCATGACAGCTCAGCCCAAAAACGGTGGAGTTTCTCAACTACCTCTAATGCTCTAATGACCAAGAGTAAACCTGCTCCCGAGAGGGAGGTTAGCAAGCCTTGGTATTGAAAGAGTGGCTCCCTTTTTGCCCAATGTAATTCAGTGGAGCCAACCCGATCACCGATGGATGGGTTAAGCAACAGAGACCCACAACTGGCCCCGAGCCAGCTGAGGCTGTAAGCTTTGAGTTTCCATTTCAAGGGTTCTGAACAGAGCTCAAACATAACCCACCCCTTTAAGAGAGAGAGAGAGAGAGAGAGAGAGAGAGAGAGAGAGAGAGACAGATCAAATAGGCAAGACAAATTGTGGACAGATCAAAATAGACAAGACAAATTGTGGACAGATCAAAGGGTAAAGGCCAGGCAAATTGTGGATACTGTTGGTTGATAGAGCTCAACAGCCATGGAAAGCAGTTAGTCTAAGAGGAGGAAATTATAATTTCAATCCTTAGGTAGAGAGCTCATAATTTTGGGAGAGAATCCTGTCTAGGAGGTAATATCTGAAAGAAATCTAGGCCCTCATAGTTGAGGGTTTGACATAGGGCTAACGCCTCAACCCTGTTAAAAAAACCATGCTACAGAAACTATCAACAGAGAAAAAAACCAACAGCAGTGTAAAAGTGAAAAAAAACAAGAAATTGGACTTATGATGGATGGCAATTGTCCAACCCAGCTGGAAGCTAACACCCAGACAGAAGATTTCCCTTTCACCAAAGCAAAAACTTATATTGGGCTGTTGGAATGTGTGCAGCATGTATCAAACAGGCAATTTCCCACACAGAGATGGATAGCTATAACATTGAAATCTTAGGTGTCAATGAAAGCAGATGAACGGGGAAAGGGAAAAAGAAAATCAAACTCTGACCCTTATATTCATGAAGATCTGACAACAAATACACACAGGGAGTGGCAATCACATTGAAGAAAGCCCTGGATGAGATCCTAAAATTAAAAGCATTGAAACCAGTGAGACAGAGACTGATAAATGCCTGATTAAACTTTGTTTACAGAAAGTCAACTGTACTGGCTTGTTATGCTTCAACTGAAGAATCCATGAAGAAGACAAGGATCTTTTTTAAAACCAACTACAGAAACTCATGCACAAGGTTGCAGCTCATGATATGCTGATAGTTGAGGGTGATCTATGCAAGAATGGGCTATGAAAATACAGGAAGAGAAAACTTAATTGGATCTTATGATTGTGGTTGTACAAATTACAAAATTACAATAGCCAAAAACTACTTAACCGACCTATGTGAAAAATATAAAGCGGGTTTAGGAGGTACCTTGTTTCAGTGCAAGAACATCTATAAGCTGACATGGTCCCCATCTGATGGAAAAATTACCAATCAGATTGATCACAAAGCCAGGAGAGATCTAGGATCCAAGATGAAAGCAGATGGGCCAGTTGGCAAAGAAATTACAACAAGGATTTCAAAGACCGTTCAAGTTTTTTTTCTTTTCTTTAAAGTATATGGAAAGCTAGGAAAATTAGCCACAAAACCAAACTGGGAATCTTCAAAAATGATTTAGCATTACTATCAATCCTCATCTATGGAGCAAAATCATGGAAGCTGATCAAGACTGCTAGCAGTAAATTGGAATTTTTCCAAAATGGATGTCTGCAAAGAATTCTTGGCATCTTTTGGCTTAAGACCAATCCCAACAAAGGATTCCATTAAAAAATCTTGTCAGAACCAGTCACCACAACAGTGAAGCACTGAATATGGTAAAGAATTCATCATGTGCTTTGTATGCCTTCAGCTGCAGTCAAAAAGGTAAGATGAAGATGGATTTTGGATGGGGAAAAGAGGACATGCCAACCCAAGGAGACATGGAAGAGAGGTGTCGAGAAAGATATAAGACGGAATTATCTCCATTGGGGAAAACTGCAGAGGATTACCGATATGACAGATAGCCGTGGTGAGCTATGGTGGGAGCCTTATGAAAGAATTAAACGTTAATATAAACATCTGGGCTCTTATTAAATTTTGCTTCTTATGAACAGATATAATAATATTAATATATTCCTCTCTCTCATTAAAAATATTCATGCTGCCTCACATGGCAAGGAGCTGTATCAGACACTTTAACATTAAATTGTTAGTTTTGATGTATAACTAAAGAAAAGAATAAAACAAAAACATAATTGAATTTCCAGTGAATCATGTTACCTTTTTTTTGCTTTCTTCTTTCCTCTCGATTCCTTTCCTTTTCTGCCTCAATTTGTTCCTTCTGCGCTTCTAAAAGACGTTTTTTTTCCTGAGACATAAAAAAAAGCATGTAACTTCAATTTCGATAAATAAGAGCAAAATGTTAAGTGAATAAAATCCAATCATATTTTGTAGCATTTTCATCATATTATTCATAATGCCTTTTTTTTCTTTTTTCTCACTTCCTGTAATGTTTCTTTTGAAACAGCATGTTCTGCATATTCCACCTTATCTTTTGACACGTTGTCTATCAACTTAAAAAATACAAATGAAAATAATCATCATTTTATGGTAGTTTCAAGTTTTAAATTTCTTTTTTACATTATATCTTAATAAGATCACTTACATAAAGATTTAAATTTCTGTTTTGAGATTGATCAAAGAGAAAAGCAATCCTACCTTTTCCGCTGCAATTTTCTGCTCTTCTTTCCATTTCTCAAGATCGTCTGTTGCCTTTTTTCTTTCACTTTCTTTAATATCTGCAATTCTATTTCTGTCACCATCTTCAACCTTAAATAGATTATATAATTCTTGATAGAGGGATATCACTATTTAGCTTTCCAGGAAAAGTGTA
This sequence comes from Doris montereyensis, assembly GCA_037039925.1. NCBI lineage: Eukaryota > Metazoa > Mollusca > Gastropoda > Nudibranchia > Dorididae > Doris > Doris montereyensis. Next base: position 330,167 of record JAXRKP010000243.1, read on the forward strand.
TGCCAGGATTCTGGAAGTGAGGCTAAGGAAAAGAGTAGAGGATCAGATTGAAGAACATCAGAGTAGATTTAGACCAGGAAGAAGTGTACAAGATCACATTTTTACAATTAGACAAATAATAGAAAAATTCCTTGACAGAAACATTGACTTGCACCTGTGTTTTATTGACTTAGAAAAGGCATTTGACACTGTGAGGAGGGACGAACTATGGCATTCTTTAAAAGAACACAACGTAGAGCAAACTTTAATAGAAGCCATTAAAAGTTTTTACAATAAACCAACATGTGCAGTGAGAGTAGCTGGAAATGTATCTGAAGAATTTGATGTAGATATAGGAGTACGACAGGGTTGTATCATAAGTCCTCTTTTGTTTATCACATTTATGGATTCAGTCGCAAAGGCATCCTCAAACATGAAGAAAATGAATGTAGGTATGTGGAAGTTCAAACCAGTAAATGTATCAATGCTTTCGTTTGCTGATGATTTAGTTCTGTTTGGAAAATCAGAAAAGGACCTCCAGTCAAATATCAACATAATTAATAATGAATTAAATAAAAGAGGAATGAGAGTAAATGCAAAGAAAACCAAAACAATGCCAGTAACTAGGGAAGCTAAAACACAAAATCTTAAATTAGGCAGGGAGAATTTAGAACAAGTTCAAAGCTACAATTACTTAGGAGTAATGATTAGCTCAGAGGAAAACTAAGAGAAGAAATCAGCCAGAGAATCAAAAAGGCAAGTGCAATATATAACCATCTAGGAAAGGCATTTGTAGGTAAACAAGAATTGTCAACGAAAACCAAAATGGCAATATACAACACAGTTTATTGTCCTACTCTCCTCTATGGCAGTAAAACCTGGACCTTAGACAGTGGGGAATATAGTAGAGTGCAAGCAGCTGAAATGAAATATCTAAGAAAAGTAGTAGGGAAAACTAAATGAGACAAAATCAGAAACACAACAATAAGAGATCAAACCAAAGCAGATAGCATAAAAACTAAGATAGAAATGAATCAACTGAGATGGTTTGGGCTTGTTAACAGAATGAATGACAATAGAATAGCTAAATCAGTATACAGTGCTAAAACACAAGGTAAAAGACCAAAAGGCAGACCTCGGAGAAAGTGGGAAGAAGATATAGAAGAGGCATTAACGCAAAGAAATTTAACTTTACAGAAGGAAACAGGACAGGGCAGCCTGGAGAAAGATCATTTCGGGCATCTAAAACCCAAACACCGAAAGGTAGAATGGAAGCTGATAGAGAAAGAAAGATAATTCTTTAAGTATAAGATGATTTTACAATATTGTTCATGAACAAACTATTTAATATGGCATGGCAAGGCCCATTACGTTGCCACCCATTTTACACCGGATGTCTTTGCCATTGCCATTGCCACGCATTTTGGCTGAAATCCTTAGAAGTGATTCATATCAGGAAAATAATTCTCATTTCTAAACTACAAAGATATTCAAATGAACATTTCAGGACATACTAATGATATATTGTGCTACAAGAATAACTATTTAAAGTATGCAAATAAGGTTATGTGGTTATGGCAGCCATCTTGGATTTTGACATATCTCAGTGAAAATGACAGTTTATGGTCACAAAATGCACCATTGTGAAGCATATTATGGGCTAATCATCATTAGTTGGTTGTATTGTAAAGTGAGGAAGACAGAGAAAAGGGAAGAAATGGACAATAATGTGAAAAAAATACAATTATTAATGTTGCATGACAAACACAAAAAATACAATTATTAAGAAAAAAATACACAAAATGACACGAAAACAGTAATCAAGAATTTTTAATTTTATTTTGCTGAGCTGTTCTGTCTCTGTAAGTTTTCTGTTCTTGTATTTTCTGTGGTTGTGCATCATATATGTCTCTAATTTTCAAATATTTCCAGTGCCAGGCACTAGCATCCACAGTGCCACGCACTCTTTTACTTATGCTCTTTCTGAAGAACCTCATACACTTCGTTGTCACTGTCAGAGTCAATAAGCTCTACAACACCTCTATCATATTCGCTGCACCATGGATCATCACTATCTTTAACTCTAGCCTCGTCAGAATCAGATTCATAATGGTGCATAATCTGTTCATCATTGAAATCCACGATTTCGAGGTTGCGGTGTAAACAAGTTGGAAAAATAGGTCAAATCGGCAAATTTTGAAAGGCAAAAAATCATGTAGTAGTAGCAGTCTATTACGATGGACGGGAAACTACTCTACATAACAATTTACTTCGTTTCATTTTATATTGACCCTTTTAGTGGAGCTGGTCAAGTTCTGACCACAGTCGAAGTCAGCAATACGAATGACAACCGGAAGTTTCGAATGCAGTTGAACTCAGCAACATAAGGGTTAAAGACATCTGATGCATATTTAGCAAATGGCATGTTGCTCATTCATATAGGGCTCATTTTATGGTAAAAGTGGTAAAGAGACTTCAAGGTTATTCTAACCCCATAGAGCCGGAGTTTACCTGTCTGTTATAGTGTGAAACAGGACGTTAGTCTGTAAAAGATATTTACTCCAATTCTGGTGCTAGTCCCTATTTGCACCTGGGTTCAGTGGGAAGAGGTCTGATAAGTGTCTGTGCCAAGGAACATATCAGAACAGCATTGCTAGGATTCGAACCTGGGGCCTCATGTTCCCGTCCAGTAATCTAACCCCTATGCCACTGATGCCATATCATTTGTGGTAAAGGACTTTCATTATTCATCCTATCTGATAGAATCAGAAGACATTCCTGCCCATATTCTTAAAAGCAAAATGGGAGATAATTTTAAAAACATTGTTTTACACAATGTCTTTCATACTAATAATAATATTAGAATGTTCAAGTATGTTGTGTCTTTTTTATGCAGAATAACATGCAGATAGGATAATGATTTAAATATACAAATTGTTATGGTCAGTTTGATGGGGATAGCAAAACTTTGAGGGGTTATCCTATCAGCATTTAGTTGTATTTCATCCATCTTGCCTTCATTAGGTCAAATATTAGCAGGTGGAGTAAAATTTGAACTCCTTTTTCTTTTAAACTTAACAGAAGAAAGCACAAAAAGGTTGAATCATATATTAATCATGTTGTTTAAATAGAATCTAGATCAGAGATTCCCTAACTTTATCCTTCCACAAACCCTCTGTGGATGTCAGAGGTCGCCACAAAACCCCTAACTTTTCCAGACACGATCTAATCCTGAATCATACTCCGCCTAAGAGGCTGCGACCTAAGAAGCCTGCCAAGCCAAGAGGCTGTTTTTCCTGTGTAATGAATTTTTCGTCTCTAATTATCATGTCTAAGAGGCTGCTTCAAAAACCTTCAGTCTGGCTAAGAGGCCGGTTTTTCATTCGCCGAAAGCCTAAATGGTCTTCTAAACTCAATGCAATGAAACAAAAAGTTTAATTCATATCTGCATTGCAGCGTTTCTATCTATTTGAAATATGTCATTGTTGATCTACATGGTTTGCCAACTCTCTGAGGCCTTGGTGACTGTAAAGAACTGCATCTACAGATGGCCAGAGGCCTTCAGCTCAATCAGATCATCTTTTAGCTTGTTGACATCAATAAGAATCATGAACGGATTCTGTATCCACGGATCGACCGACAGATTCGGAAAGTAGTCATTAAAACTGTCAAAAAGTACTCTAGTTTTGACTTTCAGAAAAATCCCACTAAGCCCCTTGGATGGACTCACCTCATTAACTCCAGTTAGAGAACCCCTGATCCAGATAAAACTGAATTTCTTCTAATATCTCACAAACTATTTAGATAAAATTTTGGTTGGTTTGTTTTTGTTTGTCTTTAGTAAATATTTTTTATGTGATTACTTCAAAGCACCTGAAACTATTCTATGGGATAAGAATTATGAAGGTAATTATTATGGTACAAGATTTTATTGATGGACACTCATATTTATGATACAAAGGAATCTTCCAGAAATAATACATTATAATAATAAGATATTTGAAAGTATCATCTAAACAGTTTCTTATGCATTTAACCTCCTAATAATAATAATTAAATAAAGGCAACAGTCCCCCTCCCCCGCAACACCCACACAACAAAACTAATACCTTCATCATTTCATTGATAGCAAGTTTTTCATGTACTCTTTTTGTTTCAGCTTTGTTTATTGATTCTTCTTCTAGTCTCGTCTGGACACGCTGTTGAGCTTCTTCCCGTTTAATTTTCAAAAATTCTTTGTTATCTGCAAAATAGATGTAAGTAAAGTAAGTAAAGGTACAGCATATCATTACAAAATAAAAGCTTAGTTTGAATATGAATGAAAAAAGATGAAATATTATGGTATCTTAAAATGTGCTTACAAATATCACTTGATTTTCAAAGAGTAAGGGATTTACCAGATTCAGCTGCTTGTAAAGTGTTCCACAATCCTGGTGTTTCCTTGTGAAGTTTGAAAAGCACTGCCCCATTCCCAACATTCGCAGTTCCTTTAGAATCCTCTACTTTATAAGCTAATACAACTTCAAAAAGGTATGGTGGATAATTCACCTAGAGAGGTAAGAAAATAATATTTTTGTCAGATAATATGAAAATATCCATTTGAAAAAAAGAAAACATTGCTTCTCATTTTGCTGTTAGGATATTTTGTTAATGGTTGTCACTAAATTTAGTGACTAGGTGATCACGAGGGACAAAGCTGTTGTAAATTGTTGCTTTTACAATATAATTATTAACATAGACTACAGATTTCAACTTAAAAATAATAATAATTCCCTTAATATTTAAATTCAATTACTATAGTTCTGATTCAAAACGTTGCTATGGAAAACACATACTATTTTCACAAAGTGATAAAAAAGAGTTAACGTACTCCTCTAATTAATCTAACAGTTATGTGTTTTTTTTTTCTCAGAATGAAATGACCATAACTTAACTGAAACATGTCAATGCAAAAGGAGACAGATCTATAGATTATAAAAAGAATGAACAGATAGACAGACGGATAGATAGATGAAGGATAGATAGATACATAATGAGGTAAATAAACAGAAAATAGATAGGCAGATATAATAAGATAGACAGATAAATAAATATATATATATATATATATATATATATATATATATATATATATATATATATATATATACACACACATATACATATACAGAGAGAGAGAGAGAGAGAGAGAGAGAGAGAGAGAGAGAGAGAGAGAGAGAGAGAGAGAGAGAGAGAGAGAGAGAGAGAGAGAGAGAGAGAGAGAGAGAGAGAGAGAGAGAGAGAGAGAGAGAGAGAGAGAGAGAGAGAGAGAGAGAGAGAGAGAGAGAGAGAGAGAGAGAGAGAGAGAGAGAGAGAGAGAGAGAGAGAGAGAGAGAGAGAGAGAGAGAGAGAGAGAGAGAGAGAGAGAGAGAGAGAGAGAGAGAGAGAGAGAGAGAGAGAGAGAGAGAGAGAGAGAGAGAGAGAGAGAGAGAGAGAGAGAGAGAGAGAGAGAGAGAGAGAGAGAGAGAGAGAGAGAGAGAGATATGTATTAAGGTAGACAGTTGGATAAAATAGGTGCATCATTTCTCATACATGACTTCTCCATTAGGCAAATTTATCTTTTAGCTTGGACCTGTAGTGTGAGTGATGACAATAAATAGCAAAATAATAGAGGCTTTACTTCAATGTACTGTTCTCCAGATACCATACATAATATATTATGTAATATTCAGAACTTGATCTATGTAGATTATATCTAGATCTACATTAATTGCACATTTCATGTGAAATTGGTCGTTTCATTTGTTTACATTGACAACAAAATCATCTTACTTTTATATATTCTTCAGAGTGAAAAATGTCCACTTTTTGGGATCTAACTCCTTTCAGTGGGACGGTAATCCATAATGTTGTGTCTGTCTGTTCCCACGAAACATCTTTCACAATCAAAGGCATGTTTAGATCTATGTCTTTGTAATTAAATAGTCACTCCAAGTATGCCGGCTTTGCACTTGTTATGGAATGTGATCGTTTCTCACAACTTTTCATATATCACGCAGTAAATTAAAAGTTGGAGTGTTCTATCGAGTATTTGGTTTCCACGAAATTAGCTGTGTGTAATGTGGACAAGGGTCATTTTGTTCATTTGTCAAACTGGCTTGAAATCACAGGTTTAAATTGGCATTTCAGTCACAAAAATCAATCGTAAGCTTTCTTACTGAACTGAATAATGGAACAGATTAATAATTCAAAAATATAACCATAGAGATTAAAGTTACAAATCTGAAACAAGCTCTTGACTTGGCATCGTTAATCAGCTATCTCAGACTTCCGGTATAAATATTGAATTTTAGCCCTAAATTAGAATTTACTGTCAACACGAGCAGCAATAGCAGCTGTTGGATGAGGAGGAGGTCCAAGACGTCCAGATGGAGAGCATCGATGACAGTGGCATCGATAGTGATCAAAAGTCAAATGTAAGTTGGCGCTTTAATCTCATCTTGACATCTTTACCCATCATGTATTGATGCTGATACATTTCGGTAATGTTCTCTGACCATGTTTACATTATAAAATGATGACCCTTCTTTTCTCTGTTCTGATCTAGAATGATAGAGGGATGGAGTTCCTTAGCCGGGTCCCAAGCACATAACTTAATTAAAAGGGTTTAATTTAAAGGGGTGAGTTTGATTTTTATGGGGGGAAGGACTTCCATAGTCATGGGGGAAGAAAGATAGGCAATGATTGTGAGGCCTCTCTCTCTCTCTCTCTCTCTCTCTCTCTCTCTCTCTCTCTCTCTCTCTCTCTCTCTCTCTCTCTCTCTCTCTCTCTCTCTCTCTCTCTCTCTCTCTCTCTCTCTCTCTCTCTCTCTCTCTCTTTCTCACTCACACACACAAGATAATATGGTGTGAAACTAAGACAGCAGACTGTGCGTCAAGAGACTAAGACTTTGAAACTGACACTTTGCGGAAACTGAGGCACAAACAGTGAGGCAGTAAGACATGAGCTAGCATTACATGGGACTGAAGTCTACCATTCTGACAGGCAGTTAGGAGTGAAAACTTTTGAGTTGTATTATATTATATATGAGGCGAAATATGACAATAAGTGACAACTCCACTAATAAAAACAGAACAAACATCATGTGACGTTTCGGGTATAACCATTATATAACGACTTTCTATAACTTTGAGTGCTATAAACTTCACACACACCGCTGCACCCATGACCACCATATTTTGTGTAATAAATGTTTCAAATAGCCTGACTTAAGGTTCTTAGTGAATGAGCTATTGGATGTAATCAGTATTTTACACTGACGATAATACTCAAGAGTTGAGTTGGTCGGTTATAATAAAGAAGAGTATTTGAATTGATTGGAAAAAGATCGTTTGTCTACGATCGAGGAAACTTTTCATTGTTACTAAGATTGAATTCATTGATTTCCAGTCATTACAACAATAAAAAGCCTGTGTAACCATAGTATGAAGTATTGATTTCATCTAATGATCATACTTGACATCACCCATACCCGATAGTGGTTTCTGAGTATACTGCAGTCAAAGTTCGAGAGACCCAGCTTGATTAAAAAGAAATCATAATCCACCATTGTCTTCGGGCATGCTTGTAATATATTATATATGACAGGGTTTGGTAAACGTTCAACTCCGTATCAAATTTGCATGTCATGTGTATATTAGTATATATATAGATATTGTATACTGAATTAATTATCGTCCCCTGAAATAAAGAAAACATGCAATACTTTAGTATAGTATTGCTTTACATAATAATGAATTTTAAAATGGTGAAGATAATTAATGATAGCCCACAAAAAATTGTCCCGATTTGTTGGGGACCCTTCCCGTTTAGGAGAGGTAAAACATATATATGTATATATATATATATATATATATATATAAATATTTTGTTCCCTGAGATTTCTTCCCCATTTCCCGGGTTCCCAATTAGAGAGGCTCTACTCTATTGAAACAAGAATGAAAAACAAGGCACAACAACCCCTACCCTGTAAAAACAAAAGAAGACACAAACTCTTTGTATGTTGGTGTGTTGCCTCCTTTGCATGGCTGGTTTTCATTGTATGTATCATGCATTATAAAGTAACACATTTATAAAGAAAGATTATATTACATATGGGAGTGGAGACCAAAGGCAAATGGAAGAAATCTATCACAATAGCTTATAATCTCATGCTGACCAAATGAAAACTGAAATATGCATACACACTTAAAAGTTTATTGTGTATAATGTGGGGAAGTAAATGATATGGCTCTGTCATCTTCTGCTTTTATTTTTTCTTCTTCAAATTTTAGGTTTGAAATGTACATGAATTATATTTTAAGTTTGAAATATACTTGAATTATAATTTAGGTTTGAAATATACATGAATTATATTTTAGGTTTGAAATATACATGAATTATATTTTAGGTTTGAAATATACATGAATTATGCTCACTATAGCATACTCAGAGTGTTTTCCCTAGAGAATGAGTTCCTTTATATTTATTAACGAATGTAATAGAAAATGTAAATGTCATTTGGGAATTTCTGCACCATAATTTGCTAGGCTTGCCTGTTAAGAGGATTGTCCATACATTTTGTGAAGTCATCATCTTGTTCATCCTGTTGTCTACAACTACAAAAGTCCTAACGCTTAATCAAATTCGTAATAAATGTAAAGTAATTTACAACTCCAACTCTAAGAAATCTAAAATATTTTATTGACAGATTAAAGAAATATTTATTAATCAGTCAGAAACAAGCATTTTATATCATGTTCTAGGCTTCAAAAAGTTAAAAAAGAAACAGGAGGAGAATGTTTTTTGAAAGTTCAGTTATTTTGTTTATGTTTTCATTTTAGAATGGTTATCACCAAATTCCCTCTAAGTCTGGTACCTACAAGGCTTTGAAAAAGACATCTGAACTTCAAAAGAAAATAGGCAAGTCTTGATTTTTTCTCTTTTTTTGTTATTAATGTTGACACATTTGCATTCATTAATTAATCCTATCAATTCAAGTTTACATTATTATTATTATAGGTCCTTCTCTAGGATACAACTAGTTTCTTAATTAAATTTGTACAATTCGTCGTATTTCTATTAAATTGCAATTTATTTTATTTTTCAAAGAGAGCTTGTAAAAAAAGTATGTCATGCTTTTGTACATATGCACTAACAGCTAAAAGAACACATACATATTTATCATTGAATCCAAAGAAGTTAAAAATAATCTGTTTGACATTTCATTGAGATACATAATGGAATCAAATAGATGATTTTAGCTTCTTTTGAACATATGTTTGTCACAAATTTTGTATGAGTTTTTAATCTTTGTATTTTTTTGTATCTTTAAAAAATGTTCCGCTACTCTGCTATGATGTTATAGATATTGGGAGCAAAATGCTTTGCCACAGGGCAGGTTCCAGACTAAATTTACCAATCTAATGAGATAAGACAGCTGAATTGTTCAAAATGTAGATGCATTTTGGGGAATGGCCTGTGTATGTTTAAAGATCAATTTACTTTTCATTTTTGATCATTTTATAAACATGTTCATGTGTGTTTCGGTTTGTTTTATTTGTGTTTATTTTTCTATGAATTTTGATAAGACAGGCATTTTCGCTTTTTTATATCAAGGTTATTGCATCAGAGTTTGAAAATATATATTTTTTTACATAGACTGTAAAGATGTATGTGTGTATGTATTATCTTAATCACAGTTTGAATGAGACCCCTATTTTAAGTCATTTTACGATGTTACACGTTAACCTCACCTAGTGGTTCCTTTCTTTGGATACATTTTTGTGAATTTTTCCATTTTTATTCAATTTATCTTGCATACATGTTTTCATTTTCTTTTAAACATTTCTTCTGTTCTTCTTTGAAAAAAAATATTTTTTAAGCAAAGTTTAAAATGTTTCTTTCTTATTTTTTTTTCTCCTGAAAAAATGGATTGGTACTGATTGAGGAAGAAAAAAAAAAAAGAAGATGTAGAACTTTGCACTTGTTATAGCATTGCCTTTTACTTTCTATGGTAATGATCTTAAAATTTCAGAGAGGCAGAGAGATATGGCTAGAAAAATTGTCTCAGTACCTGTGGACCAGCAACCAAAGAGGACGAATTTTTTATCTCGATCAAGGTAATGCAGCACTTAAATTCAATTAATTTTACGAAATACAAATCTTAATTTGTTACATCTAGTTATGGGAAAATAAAAACACTTATTGATAATTTCTTTTTCCACTTGTGATCTTATGATTGAATCCATTTTGTATATTACTCTATTATAGACTCAACTGTCTTTTAAATAGTTTTGTTTTTAATTCTTGTTAATTTAGGGATATGTTCCTCTTGATGCCCATACATGTTATTGTTGGCTTGGTCTTCTTTTGTAAGCGTAAGTAAGGATACTCCGATGTTTGCTGCAGATAGTAAAAGTATAGCAAAATGTTCTCAGGATCAAATTTATGCTTAGCATAAGGGATGTATTTCAACGTTATCTTGAAAAATATGAAATTGTGTAGACGTTTAAAACTGTCCATTTACTGTGCAAGGAAGAAAAAGATTCAAGTCAGTGTTTGTTTGTTATTTTGTGGGATCCAGTGGCAGGGAACAGTTTTTGTAATTATGTTATCATATTTTATATTGTTTTAATGGAAATCAGCTCTCTTTAATGTTCTGGTGAAAAATACGGGATTCATTTGGATCAAGTTAATTAAAACACAAGATAAATTATTGAAAATCCATAAAATTATAATTGAATGCCTACAAATACAAGTTTTTTTCTTCTTCTTTTGTTGTTGTTGCCGCAAAATATAACGAGCATGTGAAGGCAGCTTATTTCGTTTATCAAGTTATGAGCTTTCCTGACTATATCTTCAAATTTATAAGAAATAGTACCTTAGAACTTCAATTTTTAAATGAAGTTTTTTTCTTGTATTCTTGTTTAGACTTACAGTACCAAGTGGAAATAATAGAGCAACTCATAAAGACATTGTTGAAACCGATGACCAACATCAACCCTTAGTCGCTATTGTATCAGATGAAAGGTACTGTGTTGCTTTTTTATTATTGTCTCCAGTTGTGTTAAGTTGATGTCCCTGCCAGAAATAGAAGAGCAAAGGCATAGGTTAGATGTGCCTGTGAATCTGATGTTGAGGTGTAAAATTAATGCTTTTCCATTATTTAAAACAAATAAACTTAAGAATCAATGTAGAACACTCATATGAGAACCTCTGTGTTCTAGCAGGCTTACTATCTTCTTGTGTAACGTTTTGTCACTTCAGCTGCAATTAAAGGGTTAGAAATTACCATAGTATTATTACATAGGCGTACTTCTATATTCTGTTATTTTCTTAATCTAACTTATCCATAAGTCACGTTGTTTTGCAATTGAGCACTTGTCAAGATTTCAAGTCGACAGCGACATGCTTTACGCCATTGAAAACCTAGGGTGACTGGGTTCAATCACAGCTGGGGGAAAATGTCCATGCCTTCACTGTCTGGTTTCAATATTACTAGTTGCTTCAATATTGTTTGTTGCTGATGCTTTATGTTGCATTATGACATAAAACATGAAGCAAATTTGAATAGAACAAACACGTTCGCATGAAGTATGGAAAGGAGTTGGAATTGAAAATTGCTATTTTGATCTGTTAATGCAAAACTATAAGAAACCTGAGATAAACTATGTATAGAAATAAGTTTTAAAGTAAGAAAAACAAATTTAACACTTTGCTTCCATTTTTTCTGCTGTCCATTTGACTTAAAATCCTTTTGACCCCCACCTGAAATATTTACGTGTACATCTCATTTGTTTTTCATCTATGTTGTTCATTTTTTGTATGTTGATATGCTATTTCGCCTTTCATTACATGACATTGAAAATCACATCTTGCATGACATTTGGCATTTTTCTTGACATTTACTGAAAAAATAAGATATTCAGATATTTTATGTCGTTAGAAAGGGAGCTTTAACAAATACAGGTAATTCCTTTAATCTCATCTTACTAGGTTACGGTGCTGGCTTTTTTGTTGTTGTTCTTTTATTGATATCTGTCAAGAATAAAATCATGTTTTGTAAATGATTAGATCTTTTATTTTTGCGTGGATATAGATTTTTTTCTTCTCAACGTTTGTTGTGCAATAAACACAGAAATTATGTTGCCTTTGTGATAATGAACAGCACGATCTAGAATATTTAATAACATTATTATAATATTTGTTTTGAATTAATGTAATTTTTTAGTCTTTAGAGCTACTTTAGACTTAAACAATAATACTGTATTATCTATGCTGTACAAGTACACCACTATGACCCTATTTAGGATTTCATTCCTATAAAATCAAAATTCCTTTGTCTCCATTAATCTCTATCAGTATGACTTAAATTAAATCATTGCTGGCAAAGTGCACAGTGATAACTTTTTCAATTTGTTTATTTGTTGTTTTTTTGTCAGCGAGGAGGATGAATTTGATACTCCGAGAATTCCTAAAGCAGCCCAGAAAGAAATCAAAGCACAGCTTGTTAAAGATGGCTATGACCTTGACTTAGAGCCGGATGATGAAGATCTGGATTTGATTCCGCCACGTCCTTTAAATGAGAGATGTTCCTGTTGTAATGTACATATTGGCTGTTCAATTCAATAACTGACTGTGACTTATTAAATCTTAAAAAGCCTTAGCTAGTCTATGTTGGATGCTTTATCTTAGAAATGGTTTTTAGATGATTGATTCTTGATTGGTTGAAACAGTGTAATACATGTGGATGCTTGAGTTTGCTTAAGCTTGCAGATTGTTTCATAAGATGGTGATTTTATATTTTCATTGAGATATTTATTTCTTATAGATAACCACTGCGTCGATTTGTCATTTTCATATCTCAGATGAATTTCTTAAATTTACATTATGGTATTTCAAATTTTAAGAAATTACCATTTTAACGTCATCATTATCTGTTATGATTATGATTTACCAAAAGGTAATATGGTAGTGATACAAAGGGTTTTTTTATTTCTGTTTTTCATTTCTTAATTGTTTAAGGAAGAATATTAACAGGTCTTTTTGTAGTTGAAAATTACTTGAGAAAAAAGAAAATCGTCATCTGAACCATTGAGCATCTCTTTCGGGAAGCGAGGAACTTAGTATAGATGATTTTCCATCTATCTTGTTGGTTGGCAAATATAAAAAATGTTTGAAAGAGGACACTTTCTGGTTTTTTTCATTGGGTCATTTATATATTCTAAATAAGATTACATTTACCGCTCAATGGAAAAATCTGCTGCAAGATTTTCAGTAACTTACATATGAGATGAAAAGGGTTTTGGCAAAAGTATGCATTTTTGTTTATTTGGATCAAACAGCACCTCCAGGGTTTAAAGCAGATGTTGAACCAGTATTTACTTGTTTTGTCTGCAGGGCATGTTCCTTTCGTAAGGAATGCTCATTTTGATTTAACAAACATACATAATCCTTACCAGAATTTTAGCTTTTCCTTTAGATCATATAAATATTTTTATTTGGAGAAGTTTGTATGTAATTGAGAGGGGAGTCTTGTTAAATATACGTTATAGTCAGAAAAGGCAAGAAGTCTGATAATACGTCTCAGTATTTACCAAATGTCAATTGAATGAGCAATGTAATGCAGTTTCATGAGTCAAATATTTGTTCTTCAGTTTTATGGTTTATAGATATAAAGTAATGACCCTAATTTCTCTTAATCTCCAATATATAATATATTGTTAAGAATAGAATGCAGGCCTTCATTTAAATCATCATTCAAGGACAAAATTAAAACTATATTTGGAAAGCATCAAAGAAAAGAATAATAGACGTTGTTTTATCTTCAGAAAGATTGAATGATTCCATTTCTACAATTACCCAAATGTATATATATTTTTAATTTATCATATTAAATGATGTCAGTGGCATCTTAGTACAGTGGTCTCTGCCTAAGAGGCTGGGTTTTCTTTGATCATGAAGCGAAATAGTATGCTAAACTCATGCAATAAAATAAAAATTCAAATTTACATCAGCAATGCTGTCTTTCTCTCTATTTCAAACATGTTCATCTTCTTGGAGGCTTGTAGAATTCATGCCAGATCCTGACAAGCTAGTGTCTGGCTCTTTGATTTTTCCGCCAGATGCCCATCATATGAAAGAGGCCATTGACACCGGCGGTTCACATGGCACACAACCTGTGCATATTGGTCTTTGTCATTGGAACATCTTGACCATATTAAAGGCACTGCCAAAGCGGAAGCGATATAGAAGCATGTTTTCAATGATTTTCACTGATAAAGGATTGATGATGGTCTGGATTAAAACTGAATTAGGTCTCATTGTTTGATGCAATGGCTTCCCAGTTTTGTGATAGGTAGGAAAAAGAAGAGAAATAGAATTCTTCAGATGTACACTGCTTTGTTCTTCCTCTTCTTTCTTACATGTGCTTCTCCCGTCTGTTTTGAGTCTGAGCTTGTAGGTCTATTAGCGTATCATAACGATTATCATTTTTATACCCAGTGTTTTCACCTAAGAGACCATCCGCCCAAGAGGCTACTTTTTGTTGTCTCTGAAAGCCAATATCTTAGGCAGAGACCACTTTAAGAAGATTCATGATAATATTCTTTTTCCTTATGTTTTAGATGGTAATCAGATTTTTTCTAGTTATTAGTAAAATAAGACATCATTTTCAATCTGGATCCAGAAAGATTGTTCCAGATGTTTAGATTGTAGCCAGGCATCCATTGTTTAAAGTGCCACTGTTAATGGTATTCTTTCATTTGGTGCATTTGATAGTTTGATATCTTTTGACAGTGTAAGTATATTTTTCGGTGATATTAACCTGGGGCCACAATGAATGGGAAAACTTCATCTTTGCCTCATACATATATTACATTATAAGATGAATTATTTTATAAAAATTATGAGCAAATATACTACATGATTATGTACCATGTCATATAAAGTTATATATTATTATATTTCCATTTAAAAAAGCGCCTCTTAGGCACCTCTATGCAGGCCTGTTCTTTTCTTCTTTTTTTTTTTCTGCTGAAAAAAACATAGATTATTGTCAAATAATATATATGTGAGGGCTGATGCAATAGTTGTGTTATATACACATTCCTTTAAAGAATTTTTTTTTTTCTGCAATAACATTGGGTTTGTAAAGACTATTCCTTCCATGACATTCAAAATACACTTAAAAGTGTTCTTATGTTTGCTGAATAACAGTAGAAGTTTTGTTTGGAAAATTTCTGAAAAGGAGAGATGAAGTATGCATCCAGACAAATAAATGAATTAATCAATTAATTGTCATATTTGTCTTGCAAATTCTTGATTCCATTTGTCCATTATATTCATGTCAAAGCTGCTAGAAATATCTTTGTCTTCTTGTCTACAACTGTTATAAAAGACTAGAAACTTTGTAATCTCATGTACATAAGAAAATATTGATGCATGAAATCCGAGAAGACAAAGTGTTGTCAGCGTATGCTAACATTAAAATTAAACAATATGTTTTGTTTATAGCTGGCTTTATCAGCTCAAGTACAGTAAATCACTGATGAAAAATGTATTTTGTTTACAGATGTTTCGGACAATGGATGACAAGTTGATATGAGGAATATGTTACTCCCACTGCTTCAATTTCCTCATAAGAGATTTTAAGACTTGTATTGAGAAATGGATCAAAAAAAGATTTGTGCAAGAACTGTCTTGCCTGTATGAATGAAGGGAATGCTATTTTGATGGTAAAAACTAGGGATCTCTGTAAAGTGTTAAACTATATGTATATTGCAACAAAACTTTCACAAAATTCTCTAAAACTTTCTATCAGTTCATCATATAATGAAAAAATCATGCTGTGAGATGCGGTAAATTTTACAAATATTTTAAGTGATTTTGGATAGACTGAAAGTAACTTTTACCTTGCAATGTTAATACATTTCCTCAAGTCCTTGGGACCTTTTCTTAAGTCCTGTTTAGCATGTTTTGCCCACGTAAACATGATCTGCAATATTTTCTTTTTATTGCATGTACAATAAATAGTTTAGAGAGAAAGTGGATCTGTGTTATTTGCAAATATTGAAAAGTGTGTTAAATATCAGTTGGTCAATTTTCCATTCATTCCCATTGTAAAAATGATTTGATCAGCTTTCTCTTTTTTTCAAGGAGGAGGAATAGGAATGCCAAAGATCTGGTTAATAAACATATTATTCCTTGGTTCTTGTTGTTGGTATTTGTTTTTGTTTTTTTATTGGAGATGGGGGTGGTGGAATTTTGTATTTGCATTAATGCACTTAGCTTGTAATTTGTATATAACTTTGCTTATATCTCTGTACTTGCATCTCTGTAGTTGTCTTAGTTAACTTATTATTCAGTCATTTGTGTTCTATTCAGTATTTGGGTTTTGATCATTCCATGTCTGACAATTGTGACCACTGGATACTTTCACAATACTAAAATGACACTGACCACTAGACCAAATTTTGTTTACTTTTCCGTTTCCTATTGTGTTCTGATATGCATTTTACCTTTATCTTGATCAATCACATAGTTGTTCAATCTTCTTATGAATCCTGTTTCTGTTTCCTTTTTCTTCTTTAAAAAATTGCATGTTTGGAGGTTGCTGCTGATAAGTTTACTCTTTCATCTTGTTCCTGTTAATTCACTCTGAGATCACCTGATATGATGGAAGGGGTAAATTTCAACAAGAAAATTTAACAATTGTTTAAGAATACCTCATATTTTGTAATGAGCATTTTTAGAATTACTTTTTTTTCTTCTTTTGTCAGGGTAAATGGGGGGAGGGGGTTACTTTGTTGTCAATGATAATAAATAGGCCTGTGTTAAAACAACAACTCTTCAAATCTCTTTTATGTATTGATACATTTGACATGTTGTAGCTCTTTCCTTTTGTTCAGTTTATCTTTTTACATTTATCTTATGCTATGTTCTGTGACTTCTGATTATTCCTTACATGAGAATTTCAATTCCATCATTTTTACATGACCAATACTTGTTTCCTTTTTTGCTCTCATATCCGTATTCTCTATTTCTATTAACTAACAGTTCCTTTTCCTTTTTTATCCCTATTCTTTTACAGTGTATAGATTAATACTGGTAATTATGCTGTTAATAGGTTTAATAGCTTTTTCATGTTTGTTAAACCATTGCAGGGTTTAAAATTGAGCAGAGCATTTTTTTTATTTCAATACAGTGTGTTTTACTCTGAATTGTGTTTGCCCAACATGTCATACGAATTCCACACATTCATTTTGTACTTTGCTCAAAACAAATGACATTGACTTTTTTCCCCCTCAAATCTGTGATTATATACATGTACTTTTTTTAAGTGATGTCTTATTTTTCTTTGCCTGCATTTATTGCATTATATTATTATAATTTTTATTTAATTGGGGTTTTTAGATTTGTTTTCACACTTTAACATTTCCACTGCTTTTGTCACCGCAAGCCCTCAAGGGATCTTCTTTAATTACACCCTTTTACCATTTTTAATCAAACTTTTGTCCAAAGAGATCACTTAGATGTTGAAGTTTATTTCCTAAGTAATTTTGCAATTCTGTTAATAATAATAGAAAAATGTCATTTGTTAGAACAGAATTCAGGAGGTAAACATTAAAACAAACATGTGGTATCAATATTTTGCCTATTTGTTGTAAGTTTTCCTTCAATTTCTTTCTTTTAAAAAAAAAGGTTTTATGCTTAGTTTTTTCTCCTTTATTTAAAAAGAGATCCCTTTTTTGGAATGTCTGAAGTCTAATGCCTTTTCTTCTTTGTTGTTGGGTATTTTGGATCTTTTTCTTTGTATATTCAAAGATAGTTCCATTTTGTGTCTTGGCATTATTGACAATCCAATTTTTGTCTAACTAATTTAAGGGACTTTTTGTTGTGTTTTCGTACCTAAGATTCTTTGTGTATGATTGTTATCTATAATTTAAGAAACGCAGATACAGGGATTTAATTTATTAAGCAATAAGAAAATCAGAAGTCAGTCATTATAACGCTGAAATTAACCATGTTCTTGGCACAAATTCTAAATATTTAGTCTTAAGTTGAGTATTTCAAACTTTGATCTTGGCAATATATTCCAGTTAACCTCATGAAATTCTTATACCTGAGTTCATTTGTCTCTGTTGACTATGTGATGTTCATTGTGGCAGGCAGGTCTCACATGTTCTCTTATTGGAGCTCTGGGTCTTGATTCCTGGCATGCAATTTTTTTTATATTTTACAGTCAACACCTTCCATTTCAAGTCCCTATCCTTGATCATTAATTGTAAATGGTAGGAAAGATTACCCTCATCCCATTTTTTAATGAACTGAAAATATGGTATATTGAAGGATATTTTTGTACTTTTTAAAGATCATCAGGCTAAAAGTCATAAAACAAAGAATACTTTACCCAGACCTGAGAAAAGAGGGGATTTAAATAAAAAGAAATCTCGAGAAAGAACTGGGTATTTGGAATTTCGTCAGTCACAGGGTTTGATAACATTTAAGATAAACATGTAGATGTAAGAAATTTAAAAAAAAATCGTTTGTACGCCATTTATTTGTTATTCGCTATAACAACATTTATTCATAAGTTGTCCCAAAATCATGGTATGTTTAATGGATTTATATTTATTTCATTTTTTTTTTTTTAAGTTTCTGAATTCCATTTTGTTTTTTAAATGTTCATAAGATAAATTCTATTTAAAAATCAGTGCAATATATACATTATAGTTATATGGATAAATACCTTACCCTGAGACTGAGAGTAGTATTATACTTTTAAATTTGTGATCTGTGATGAATGAAGTCATTGACTTTTCTTTTTTTAAAGAAACGTCTTTTCATATTTAATTTTAAATAGTTAATGTGTCATAAGCTTTTTTTCTACCTTGATTTGCGTGATCATGTTTTAGTATTAATTTTTCCTCGTACCATTTATGTCGCATGCATCCCAAATATTTTTGTTTTGTTTGTGTGCTTTTAAAAAAAATTTTTTTTATATAATCTATAGCTTACTAATACTATGCTTTTCATTCAATTGGAATGTGTTTGTATGTATGTGTATGTAAATTGATTTCGTTTATGTACATGTGGTACATAAATCAGAGAGTCAGCTGCTTTGACAAGACATATGCCCTGAATATCTTGTGGTATATTTTTATAATTTATTTTTGCTCTAAGGAGTGTTGTATGTAATTGATGTAGCGTTACAATGTGGACTTAACTTAAACAGCAATTCTCAGATTTTCATTCTTTGATATTAACAAACATCATTGAAAGCCATCAACCTCTCCTCTGGTATGATTATGAATGTTTGAAAGATGTTGATGATAGTAATAGCCCATCATTGGAACACTTTTATCAAAACTGCTGAGCATTAGAAATGCTTCTTGGTTAACAGATATTTTTTTCTTCTGATGAGGGAAATGCTGCATAATTTGAATGCTAAACGCACACAGGTTCAGGCCTGTTTGGATTAATAATTATATGTCTCAGGCACCAGTAAGACTGACAATGGATTAATGCCAGACTATATTAAGTAATAACCTTGAGTGGTGCAATAGTGAGCATGACCGTAGATGGACCAATGTGCATTGATATTGAAGGGAAAATTTATTCACGTCAAGAGACCCATCCTTCCTTAGGGCAGATAATACAATGAAATTTAAGCTGTAAATCACTGAATATTAGAGTGAATAGATTACGTAATGAAATTTGAGATGTCTTTCGACAGTCCCATTGGAAAATTGGCTCCATAAGATTTACAATGTGGCTGAGTGGTTAGGCTACTGTACTAGGGATTATGAGGTCCTGGGTTCAAATCCTGGCTAAGCTAGGCCTGACATTGTTTTCCTTTGGCACAACATTAACACACATTGTCCCCACTCAACCCATGTGCAAATGGGAGCAAGCACTAGCTTTGGAGTAAAACTTGTGCCAGACTAGTGTCCTGTCCAGGAGGTGATTGTTATCACCTGTTCCACTTCACACTATAGAAACCGAGATATGCTCTGGCTCTATGGGCCGTGGTGGCCTTAAAGGAAGACTTACAATTATTCCATCTCTTTAATACAATACTTTTATCATGGCAACATTGAAGAGGAAACTAGTTACATAAGGTTCCCATTTTCTTTCTCAGAAACTAATCCCATCTTGTTATAAAAATACTATAACGATTTCTCAGAGAGAAGCTGTCTGAATTAAGCAACCCCATATGTATTGTAGTAGGTTTAAAACATGATGTATGAGTCTGTAATATTCCTGAGTGTGTATTTTTAGAATGTTATATAAAGGCTGTGTTTTATATTATCCCTTTTATTTGCTTGAAATCATATTATAAGCATTGAATAGAGTAACAATTTTATGGCTTTAACTCATCCTTTCAATACTAATATATATGTAAATAATATATGTGACATCACCGACTTTTATTTACTAATTATAATACTAACACTACCCAAACGGTCTACTAAGGGGTGACTTAACAATTCCAGTGAAAGCATCTTTATATTTTGATATAAGTTATAAAACATAATAACAAATAGAAATGCACACATTCCTCTAGTAATAACAGGACTCCTCAAGAAACATATCTGTGTCAACAGCAGGAAATTTTGTTATTCTTCACTTTTTCCATGTTTTTAGTACATAAAACTAAATTTAGACCAAAATTGATTATATGTCAGATGCTTTGATACAAATACAGATGCTCATGTCTTTTTTATCCCCAGCTTATCCATTGGCAAATGTTTTGTTTTTTTGTAGTAACCTCTGCTTTAATCAGTCTTTGTTGACTATCACATCACTAGGTCATTGGTTCAATCCTAGATTTGTTAAAATTGTGGCTTTGGTTTTATACCGTCAGCTTTTATTTTTATATTTTTCGACTCAAAAATATTGTCTGGTTTGTATTTTAAAATTTTACTTTCTACTTCTCACCAGTTAGTCACTGCTTACCATTTTGATTAATCTAGCTAATATTTAATGATTTTGACCTTGCCATATCTGACAAAAAGAATCTTGAAATTGACTATTGAATATTTTTTTTTCTGTTCAACATTTAATTAAATAGTAAATCTCATTTTCTTTCTACTTTAAAGAGGGGAGATAAGAATTTCACTGCAATCGGAAATATCAAACACACTGTATTGCCAGAATCTCTTAGAAATTGTTGTTTTTAAAAAGATAGATGATAATATTGATGAAAATGTTGAAATGATTGTAGTAACTTTACGTAACTCGTTATTTCCATATTTGTATCTTTTATGAAAAGTTTGTGTCGTCTTAAAATTTTGTAGTGTAAAAGAGCTATTGTATCTAATTCTTAAAATGGAAGTTAGTGAGTGGGTGTAGGTAATACTGTTGGAATATTGAAATATATCCTGATTTTTATCCGTTAGAAGGGAAGGATTTGTGTGATATTGATAAGATTACACCTACAAAATGTGCTGGTCATTGTGTTGACAAAATCAATGGCATATTAACCTATAATTGCTTCTATTCTAACCCTCTCCCCATTCTTTTGCCACATGCCCATTACAATCATAGAAGATTTGAGATTACTGGAGAATATGACAATAATAAATTTTCATAACAGTTTCATCTGTGTGGATTTCTATTTGTTTGTGTATGGGTACTTGCACTTGCAATGTATCATAAGTTTGATGTCATGTTTATCATTTACAATGGAAAACCTATCCAGCAAAACTGGCCAGCATTATGTCTTTCTTATGATAGTTAATACCTGTTGTAACTAAAAGACAAAAAATAACAATAAAAACCCATAACAACCTTACTCTGTATGTCTGTCTATGTCTCTTTCTGCTTATGCCTCTTGTCTTTCTCTCTCTTGTCTGTCTATCTTGGGTTTATAATATGGGACAGCTTGATTTGGTTCTTTTATAAAAACAAACATTTCAATTTCAAAACTTTGCTTTTACAGCTGTCCTTTAACTGGTTATGTCTTCTTTTGAGATAATTGCATATGTGGGGCTAGGTCCTATGTCTTTCCTTTCACTAGTCACATGATATATCTCATTCATTTTGCTGTTTCTGTTTAATTCACCCTTATATCACTGCATAATGTGGATGCAAATTCTGAGCCATTCTACTCCTTGGCGACCAAAGGAGGCAAACTGATGATTTAAAATAGTAGAACAAGTGAAAGTTTTTGTTTTCATTTCTGCATCAAAGTTTTCTGCATAACTTAACATGTACAAATATTTTTAAACAGCAACATAACAAATAATTCATTGAAAGTGAATATTTCCCTCTTATTGAATCTTGAAAAAACCTCTTCATAACCACGTCATCATCAATCAAGCGACTATACAACATTATTTACAGATCTAACAGGGATGAAATTTCCATGAGCCTAACATCACTATTGTGCGTTTCCTTCTTCCCGCCAGTTTGTTTATGTTAGTATGAGAGTTCATATGTATTGTAATAGCTATCTCTCTCTCTCTCTCTCTCTCTCTCTCTCTCTCTCTCTCTCTCTCTCTCTCTCTCTCTCTCTCTCTCTCTCTCTCTCTCTCTCTCTCTTTCTTTCTGCCTATCTTGCCTGCTCCAAGCCACCTCTCCCATTTTTCTCCCTATCACTCTATTTCTATCTCTCTCAAACAAGCAAGACAAGTCGCGACAGAAAAAACATTCAAAAGCCCCAATAAACAAAAAATGTTCCCCCACAGCCCGTGCGTTTTTGAGCACAATATCGATAAAAACCTTTTTTCGATTTTTGATATATCGATACCACTTTACCGATATCGAAAATGTCAATATTTTCTTCTGGAAAATATCGTATCGTATTGAAATAAAAATTTGTGATATCGCCCAACACTACTCATGTGCTCTATCCTCTTTAAAGACGAATTCAAACAAGCCTCTTTCTTACAGTTCAAGCACTCTATAACTACATGCATAAGGTTAATGTGTGAAGTATCGCATATAAGACTACGTGTATCAAAATAACGTCAGTTTACAGTTTTCAGCCTGAAAAAATATAATGGTGTCGTAAGTCGTACAGAGGAGGGAGAGAGAGAAAGAGAGATAGAGAGACAGAGACAGAGACAGAGACAGACAGAGACAGAGACAGAGAGAGAAAGAGAGAAACACAGAGAGAGGGAGGGAGGGATATATATATATATATATATATATATATATATATATATATATATATATATATATAGAGAGAGAGAGAGAGAGAGAGAGAGAGAGAGAGAGAGATAGATAGGGAGGGAGAAACAAACTAAGTGCATACAATGTCATGCACTTGTTACATAAAACCTAAGTGACTACAATGTCACGCACTTGTTACATAAAACCTAAGTGACTACAATGTCACGCACTACTACTACTACTACTACTACTACTACTACTACTACTACTACTACTACTACTACTACTACTAACTAACTACTACTACTACTACTACTACTATTAGTGCTATAGATAAAGACAAACAGTGAGACAAGAGGCAAAGACATAAGTGAAGGCAATGACATAAGATAATATGAAAGCCCCATAGGAAGATAGACAAGACAAATACAAGGAATAGACAGAAAAAAAATGGCCACTATGGAGATTGAACCTGTGGCATTTGTGTCGGCACCCATCGCCTCACCATGAAAACTGCGCGTAGTTAGCTAGCTCGGTTGGTAGCACGCTTTCTTTTCATGGCGAGGCGAAGGGGCCAATGCAGAGGTCGTGGCTTCGATTCCCATGGTAGCCTGGATTTTTTTTCTGTCTATTCCTTGTATTTGTCTCGTCTTTCTTCCTATTGGGCTTTCATATTATCTTATGTCCAGGGGCGTGTTCTGCTTTCTTTTTGGTGCCAGGAACCTCCTGTGGTACCCTCTGGCAATGGGAACCAAGAAGCTTAGTTAATTGTACAAAAATATTGCATCAAGAACGTACTACTTTGATTTCTTTGTAATACACCCATTGCATCGACTTGCTTTACGCAACACACATACACACACACACACACACGTTTCACACTACATTTCCTGTAGGGCGTTTCATTATCAGGTTTCGCCGCTGATGACATCATGCGCAGCCTGTAGTGTTTCTCCTACCTCTCACTCTCGCTTTCTCCTGTGGTGCCCTCTGGCAATGGGAACCAAGAAGCTTAGTTAACTGTACAAAAAAATATTCCCGGAATAGGGTCAAAGGTCGTGGTATTATCTCCTTTGCATGTACAACAAGATTAAATTCTGGAGCCAGGCACCAATCTAGTTTTATCCTCGAATTAGCGTGGCGCATGCGTGCCCGGGCCACCGACGAATTCTATTTTTATCAAAATCCTCGCCATGTAGACTAAGTCAAAGACCAACTCTATGTGTTGTGATACTGATGCACAGTAATTTGTGTTGCGTCGCTCTCTCTGTTTATCTCTCTCCCTCTCTCTCTCTTTCTCTCTCTCTCTCTCTCTCTCTCTCTCTCTCTCTCTCTCTCTCTCTCTCTCTCTCTCTCTCTCTCTCTCTCTCTCTCTCTCTCTCTCTCTCTCTCTCTCTGTCTCTCTCTGTCTCTCTCTTTCTCTCTCTCACTCTTTCTTCATCTCCTTCTCTCTTTCTTTCTCTCCTTCTCCTCTCCTCTGTCTCTCTTTCTCCCTCTCTCTCTCTCTCTCTCTCTCTCTCTCTCTATATATATATATATATATATTTGTTTCTCTCTCTCTTTCTCCCTTTTTCTCTCCCTCTCTCTCTCTCTCTCTCTGTCTCTCTCTCTTCTCTCTCTCTCTCTCACTGTTCAAAAGTTTGCGGAGGTGTTATTACATTGTACTACATCGTGTTTTATACTTTTTATAGCAGTTGTCTGAAAGTATGCAACAATTACTACTACGACTACTACAACAACTACAACTACTACTACTAACTACTACTACTACTACTACTACTACTACTACTACTACTACTACTACTACTACTACTACTACTACTAAGACTATTACATGCACTTCTACCACGGGGGTAGGGGGAAGGGAGGGGGCGTAGAGAAAGCATCAGTTAGGATACTGATTTTTTCGACCTGGTTACATCAATTCATTCCAAACTTCGATTTATATCATCGAATATTATAATTATTATTAATATCGATTCTTCCTGCGAAAGCGATACCGTTGGATAAAAACCTGTGCTAGACTTTCAATTCACTGAAGTGAAATACAATCTTCACTCTTCGCAGTAGCCTACCACGACTTCAAAAGGAAAATGGCGAACCGAGGTGGAATTTCCGTCAGCAATTCACGTTTTGCCTGCTTGGCGATCGACGATGATTCTAAAGACGAGAAAAAGCTCAATCTAAATCCAATGCTCCTGCAAGTGCTTCTTCATCAAAAAAAAAAAATCGCAAGAAGAAAGAGCATAAGGAGAACGAAGAGGTAAAGCGAGAGGCTAGATCTTGATCTAGCTTCAGATTTCTGCTGTGTTTGGCGTGACCGTAGGTTGCAGTTTCAGTTTCAATTTATGGAAGGAGTTCCATACTTGGGTCCAGCCATTATTTTAACTTTAGCTTGTTTTGTCTGGTCTTTGAGCCGGTTTGAGTCTGCCAATTTGTCCCCCCTACCCCCAATACTATTTATTTATCATTAATTTATGGCAGGTTTCACAAAAAATGGTCCATCCCCATTTCCTTTGTTTGTCAACATTTCTTACAAGTGTTATATGTTATACAATGTTAAAGCTTAGAACCTGAGGATTCCAGATATATGACTTTAAGATATATATAGCAAAGGACTAGGCGAAATATGACAATAAGTGACAACTCCACTAATAAAGACAGAACAAACACGTGACGTTTCGGGTATAACCCTTCGTCAGACAACAAACGAGAAATATCTAGAATCTAGATCTAAGTACTACCTCAGGCATCACACAATGTGATGTCAGAAGAAAAACAGAAATAAGAAAGAAAGAAAAAGACAGTGATCTTAAGAAACGTAGTAGAGGCGGGGGGGGGGGGGGTGTGAAGAATGAGCGAGAGTGGAAGGTTCAGATCTAGATCTAGAATGAAATAAAAATATGAAAATAAGGCAGGTTTCACAAAATGGTCCATCCCCATATGTTAAAGCTTAGAACATGAGGATTCCAGATATATGACTTTAAGAGATAGCAAAGGATGGGAGCGAGTAAATTAGCTTTTTAAAAGTCATGTTTTTTTCAGTCAAGGGGCATAACTGTGAAAATTCTAAGTCCAATGCCAGTGACGTAATGTTATGCGAACTGCACGTGTCCGTCGACTGATGTTTCCCTAGTGTTTATTTAGTGACGTAATGCTTGGGCATCTGGTTAGGAGAGTTCCCTGACTTTTCCCTAGTTCTCAATAAGATGTGAAAGTTTGTGTTTCCCGACACCTCTGGCGTGGAGTCCACGGCCGGTGCCTTACCGTTGATCAGATGACTTGCACGTTCCGGATTGTGTGGATGGATGAAAACCGATGCTTTTTTGTCCCGTTTTTTGTAAAAGTTATGGGTTTGTACCATTCTGCTGAAACCGGCACGGTAAACTTCACGACTTATATAACGAGTGAGGATGCAATACGTATAGGCCGATATTTGCCAATAGAGAGAGAGAGAGAGGGAGGGAGAGAAAAGGAGAGCTAGAGAGAGAGAGAGAGAGAGAGATGCACCAGCAACAAAACCCTCACCGAAAAGAAAGCGCTTTTGACGACAATGGTTCTTTTCCCTCGCACGAGCCCACTCCCATCATCACTTCCCGCTACTCCATCATCACTCGCCCCCCTCTCCGACTATCCACAGTCACATAGAGCGCCCCACTAGACTAGCACAAACTTGTGTCTTTATCGATCGATAAATGCTTCGCGGAGAATACAGGACGGGATGAGAACGGTGACTGACAAATCTTGAACTCTACTTGAATGTGTGCTATTAGTATTATTTTCTCTCTCTCTCGTTTAAATGCGTTTTTAGTAATATTGTATTGTTATGCGAAGAAGACTGTGCATAGTGGAGACGTAGAGTCACTATCATTGTAATGGACTTCTAAACCTCCCGTATTGCCAATTGTCTTGTCTTTATTTATTAGAACATAATAAATCATGAAAGCCTATTGATTGCCGGACTTCTTTACACAAGTTTCACTCATGATAAGCCAAAGCAGGTTTTGCTAATGCAACTGAATCTAACCTGAACGGTCTCCGAATCTAACCTGATCACATTCTCCTTTCTGATGGCCGATCATCGTCTACATTTTTGTGCGGACATAAGCGCATGGCCGTGAGAGGACATCCCCAGACAAAATATTCCGCAAAGCCAACCGGACAATTTAAAAACAAAAATTTCATGATTTCTCAATAGGCTTACACGAGATGAACTACGAGACAATAGCTCGACGCAATGTTACCGTTATTAGATCTCAGATCGAAAAAAATATTTTTTGTCCGATCATAAGGTTTTGCAGACTGACAGTGACAGTAGTCTCATGGTATTCTCACTCTCATTTAGAGTTACCTATGATTTTTTTCGTGTCTTTTACAGAATATATGGTCATAGGAATACGTTTTCTTTCACTCCAGATAATAAAATGGCGCTTCTACGTGTTTTTCAACTGTTTTTTTTTCAGCTCTTACTACTTACTGTGTGTTCATTTGTAGACCACAGTTGTTACATAATAACGAAAATCTGAAACCTGCCTCACATGATCACTGCAAAAGATAAAAAATATTTAAAACCCGCCAAATTTTCTTTGAACAATTTTCTTTCACATGGAATTAAAGAAAACAGAATAAAGGTCGTTGACCTCACCTACCTTAAGGTGAAAAAGGACTTATTACAAAGAGGGAAATGCCGTCAGTCTCAATTGCTGATGTTCGCACCCAAAAAATATTCACAAAACACACAAATTGAAAGCAAATTTCACAATATTATGTTTTTTATATCTGTGATGTCAAAGCTATACATGAACCAAATGTTAAGAAGATTCATCAATTAGACTTTAAGAAAGATTAATTGAAGAGTTCAAGTTATCCTTGGGTCCCATTTTTGTGAAACTTGCCATAAGTAAGTAATAAAAGGTGAGAAGGAGTTAGAGAGAGGGAGAGAAATAGAGAGAGAGAGACAGAGAAAAAGGAAGAAAAAAAGGCAGGGAAGAAAGAAAGGGAGAGAGAGATGTGTGAGTATGGGAAACAAGAACGAAAAAAATAGGATAAATATAAGACTAGATCTATATCTCACTGGGTCTAGAAAGAAGAAATGATAGAGAATGAATGAAAGGAAGTTTCAATCAAGGCAAAAATTTACACTGAAAGTGGGAAATGTATATAAATTACAAATGTATCAATGCAATAAGGGAAACAACTTTTATCTGAAATTTCAAAAAATGCCAGTTACACTAACTGATGCTTTCCAAGTTATCGAAGTCTTAAGTATTTTCTCCTTGGCGATAAAATAGAGTGTATTATATAAGTATATAAGTATATTGTATAATGGTAAGAAACCGTGCGCAAAGTTGCTTCAGGTAAATGGTGAACGTAGAGAGAGAAAAAAAGGAAAAAAAAAAAGTGTGTGCAAAGATGCCTACCTTTGAGTACGCTACCATAAATGGGCACATGGGGTGTGAACTGCCAGAGGGACCCAACTTTGTCCGGGTTAGGAAGGTGTGGGGGGACAGGGTTAGGGTGGGATAGTTTCGTGGGGGTGGATGAAAACCGATACTTTTTGTCCCATTTTTTGTAAAATTCTGTGATTGTACACCTTTATTCTATCCTTATTACGGGTTTATAGTGTGTACCATTCTGCTGAAACTGGTACGGTAAACTTCACGACTTATATAACGAGTGAGGATGCGATACGTATAGGCCGATATTTGCCAATAGAGAGAGAGGGAGGGAGAGAAAAAGAGAGGTGGAGAGAGAGAAAGGCACCAGCAACAAAACCTTCACCGAAAAGAATGCTTTTGAAGAGAATGGTTCTTTTTTAAACCCCGTACATCCACCCTCCCCCCTTTTTTTAAACCCCCCCCCCCACTCCCATCATCAGGTTTGGCTAATGCTATCGAAGCCAACCTCAACGGTCTCCGAATCTAACCTCATCACAGTCTCCTTTCTGATGGCAGGTCATCGTCTACATTTTTGTGCGGACGTCAGCGTGTGGCCGTAAGGGACATCCAAAGACGAAATATTCCGCAAAGCCGACCGGACAATTAAAAAACAAAATTTTCATGATTTCTCAATAGTCTTACACAAGATGAACTACGAGAAAATAGCTTGACATGATATTACCGTTATTAGATCCCAGATCGAAATTTGTTGTTGTTGTCCGACCATAAGGTTACACAGACCGCTAGTAGTTTAATGGTATTCTCACTCTCATTTAGAGTTACCTATGATGTTTTTCATGTCTTTTACAGGATAAATGGCCGTAGGAATACGTTTCTTTCACTCCGGATCATAAAACGGCACAAATATGGGCGGTAAATGTTTAATTTCTGCACCATGCTCGATGAACTCCATGCCTGTTTCGCCTTATCCTGTGGTGGTGGATCAAAGACTTGCGTAATTTTATTTGAAAAAAAAAGCTCTACAAGAAATCACCACCGAAAAATTTTCGGTGACAAATGACACAAGGACAGAAATAGCCGGTCACTGCGCCACAGGTACTAAGAACCTAAAGCAGGCTATTTGAAATCTACATATAATAAAATATCGAGGTTGTGGGTGCAGCGGTTCCTAAGTTATAAGCAGTCAAAGTTAGAGACATTCACTAAAAAACAAGCATGTTACACCCCGGGGTGATGCCAAGTACAATGATTAGATTGGATTACTATTCGATAATACTATTTTAATTTTTAAAGCTGTCTGAAATGACGGGCTACCTGAATGAAAATGATACTCACAAAGACGGAAAACAATAAAGTTTACATTAATTCAACGTCCCTTTTTGACAGAATATTTTCTCAACCAAAAACGATCCTGGGATGATTTAAAGCCTACATGAAAAATATGGTTACTCTTAGCGGCCCATCAACAGAGCCTTTATTAACAAAGATCAACCCTATTATTATACATAGATTAGATAGTATAAGGCAGGTTTCA
The DNA here is from genome assembly GCA_037039925.1 of Doris montereyensis. Lineage (NCBI taxonomy): Eukaryota > Metazoa > Mollusca > Gastropoda > Nudibranchia > Dorididae > Doris > Doris montereyensis. Next base: position 360,218 of record JAXRKP010000243.1, read on the forward strand.
CAAAAATGGGACCCAATGATAACTTGAACTCTTCAGTGAATCTTTCTCAAAAAGTCCAATTGATGAATCTTCTTACCATTTGGTCGGTGTATAGCTTTGACATTGCAGATATAAAAAACATAATATTGTGATATTTGCTTTCAATTTGTGTTTTGTGAATATTTTTTCAGTTCAATTATCTTTATTGATCCTTTAAAAAGGAAATCATACTTGTGTTATCACAATTTCCATTTGAAAATAAAAGAATGCATCAATGCATTTAAATTAAAAACAAATTCAACTTAGTTAAGAATTAAATGTTTAGAGTTTAGGAGAAGTATACAAAAATTCAAAGGTGGCTAAATAAATAGTGCGGTGAAACAATATACAAAAAACCCCCAAAAAACAACAAAATTAAAAAAAATTTTTTTTGGATGCAAACGTCAGGAATTGACACCGTTGGTATTTGCCTTTTTTTATGAGTCCTTTTCACCTTAAAGGTCAACAACATTTTATTCTGTTTTCTTCAATTCTATGTGAAAGAGAATTGTTCAAAGAAAATTTGGCCAGGTCTAAAAAATGTTTTTATCTTTTGCAGTGTTCAGGCAGGGTTCAGATTTACGATATTATGTAACATTTACGGTCTATAAATGAACCCACAGTAAGAGCTGTAAAAACTGGTTCAAAAATATGTAGAAGCGCCGTTTTATGATCTGGAGTGCATTCCTCCTACGGCCATGTATCCTGTAAAAGACAACAACAAAAATTCATAGGTTACTTTTAATGAGAGTTAGAATATCAGGAGACTACTAGCGGTCTGCTTGACTTTACAGTCAGACAAGAAAAAAGATTTTTTACTCTGACACACATGGTCCGAGCTGAACTTCACTGTCAGTCCTGCTTACTAGATCTAGTTAGAAGGCCATGCTGGGTTTTTAGATTGAGAAAGCATAAACCAAAGCATTCTGATTTTTTTACGTTAGTCGTTTAAAAACTTAAAAATTTTAAAGCTTTGTATGATTTCTTTAGCTTCGACATCTGCGGGAGTGACGGGTATTGTTGTAAAGTTTATTTTTAGTACAATCTGATTCGACCAATCAGAGCTATCACTATCATTCATTGAGCAAGCATGGAACACGAAGGAAAAGAGGGATGTTCGTCAGCTGTTTTTTCCCGGCTCGCCACTGGCTGTTTCCTCTGACTTTCCTTGGTTACTATCAGTATGAGAGCATATCTTATTATATATTCCCTATCACAACATACATGGCTGAAAAGGTCTTGAATAGAGCTTTTCAATGGTGTAAGCCATATACGTTACTATGTTTTCGAGAAGAGGAAAGAGGGCAAAGTGAAGATTAGCGATATCTGTGACTGGTGCTGTGGTGAACAGAAAAACGCGGCAGTTTGGACTACCTACTAGCAGTTATCTTACTCAAAAGAACAAAACATTGAAGGCCATGGGAATCTGTGGATCACTCCTTCTTTCGTCTTTCAACTGACAATGAAAATCCTTAAAAATATGGTTTTTGATTTTAAATTGGATATAAAAAACTGAATGTGTTTTTGATTATTTCAATTTTTAACTTTGATCAAAAATACAAAATGGAAAAATTGGGCTGTCAGACTGAATTTGGATTAAATATTTCATTCGTTGGGTTTACAAGACCCATTTTAATTGTCAATTGAAAAACCAAAGAACACATTTGAATGATATATATGGATTGAAAAGACAGTGCATATTCAATCCAATAAGATTTTAGAATTTATTGACCCAAGAAGCCTAAACAAGTAACTTACAGAGGCTGCGGGCCGTGGAAATCTGTACTCAGGACGCCATCGGCCCATGGGATACCTGCATTGGGCCTTCAGATCGATATTCATATTCTAGATAGAGAGAAAGAGGAGACAGCATTATCGATCTGACTTTGAATTTTCGTTTTACCGTATTGGCCTTCTGATTCTGATGGAGCAAAAACCAATCTGTTAGCAGGATTGAAGTTTTTGAAGCGGCCTCTTAAAGGGGATAATTAAACTGGGAATATAATTCGTTACATGCAAAAAGCGGCCTCTTAGTGTTTAATCTATGTTGTTCTCTGCCTAGTTGATTCAGTCCCCAGGAATTGTGTGTGTGAGCATGCTAAATAAATTTGTTGACTAAATGAGAAATTTTGTCTACATGTATGTAGCCTTATTGCATTAGATTGTCTTTTTCACACTGACTGGTTATTGATAGATTATACCACATTTAGAATATGCATATGTTTTATGTGTACAAATATTTATTCTTTAAACAGTTAAAGAATCTTGCCTTTGGAAGAGCTCTTCCAGTCAAAGGAAAGCAAGGCCCTGGCGGTGGCGGGGATCGGAAACCGGAGGGCAAGAATTGGGATCAATGGCAACAGCATGATGCTCAGGTATCAAGAAAATGGAACTTAGGACTGACAATGACTCAATGTTTTGAACTTTTTTTGAGACTCAGTTGTTTAGCGTTGCTGATAAAAAATCATAAACATGAAACAGATTTGAAAATTCAAGAAAGTTGTTGAACGAGGATGCAATTGAAATCGATTTGTAGTGGAAGAAGACTATGCCATCAGATTTGTGACAAATTAAAGAAAAACATTAGGACAAAGATGATACATTGAGCTTAGAAAGGAATGGGCTTTAGAAATGCCCTTACATTATTATTATTATTATTATTATTATTATTATTATTATTATTATTATTATTATTGTTGTTGTTATACATAGATGTATGTAAATATAAATGTATTTCTTTGATTTTCTAAAATCCTCATCCATCTTCATGAACATGGAGGATTTCCAATTCACATTGTAGAATGTTTTAATTTCCATACTAATGAAGCATCAAAGTTTTCTGGTTCTTTTTCATATTATCATATTATTATGTCTGCTATAAGCATTTGCTCTCACTGGAATGTCTGATTTTAGGATGTCATATGTCGTCATGAGTGAAAAGAATGTTTTATTATTTTACAGCTGGTGGACAAACAATTTAAAGATGATCTAGAAACAGCTTTGCTAGAGAGTAAGGTTGAGTTAGAAAAGAAACACCAGGTAAAGTTATTGTTTCTTCTCTATCGCTTGCTTATTTTGACTTGTTTAGAGATATACTTTGAATAGTGAGGTCCCTTGTATGTAGGCATCTGACTATGATTTAGGTGCTGCTCACTTGGTAGAGCATCTTGTCTACCATGCAGTAGGCCCGAGTTCAATTCCCAGTCTGGGCAATTGTTTTTTCTGACCCTCCTGTCGACCCAGCAGCGAAATCGGTAGTTAGGTCTATTCAGACTTGGCGAAAGTAAATGCAGCATGGAAAACAATGGCAAACTACCACACTCTGCCGTATGCCTAACATGATCAGGACTCTACTCCTGGTAACTCTACGCTTCGTATGGGACTTACTTTACTTTACTTTTGCAGTTGTATGTTATCACCTAGGCCTGCAAAACAAAGTTATCTCGAATGGGTACTGTTTGAACAGAGTATAGCAGCAGGCACTGCCATGAATTAGGGAACATTAACCCCTCTCCCTCCCCCCACAGCTTTAACAATTTGTATCAAGCTGTATATGAAGCTGTGAATGAATTATAGGCCTTCTCCCCTGCAAAAAAGTGTTTCTACATGCAGTAGACTATTTGTATGTATTATTATCATTTTTAAGAAATTGCTTTTTTCTGCCTTCTTATTGGATCTTACTCTTATCATTCTGTCATATTTTGCCTTTTGTTTTAAGGAACCATATGTAATATGCTTCAACATCCTTTGTTTTAAGACAACATATCATGTGACAGTATGCATCAAGATATTTTTGTAGTTACTATTGAGATAGGGAATTGGGGAAGCTTAGGGGATAAAAGTTTGCTGACAAATAGTCATATGTAGCTCATAATGAATACGTATAGATTTTAAAAATTTGTGCTTCAAATTGTTTCCCTGGGATGTAAATTGGGAGGTAATTTTTTTGGTACCCTAAAGATAGATTTGGAAAGAAAGCCCAACCATAACTTTCTTATGCAGCATCAAATGTATCATTTTAAAATGGTGAAATATGACTGAAAGAATAACGCTTTAATTCTATGGAATTCTTATGTATAGGAAGCTAAGGAAGTGCAGCGCAGAAAAGATGCAGGTTTGGAGATTCGAATACAAGAGAGGGAAGGAAAAGAAGAAGCAAAAAGAGAAACCACAGCCCATGTCTCTGGAACAATTCAATCAGCTTCCAAAGGAAAAACCTGTTGGTGATTCAGATGATTCAGAGAGTAAGTGTTTAAGTGTTTGTTGCAGCCAGAACCACTGATTCCACTAATGTATAAATGTGTTTGTCCTGTATTTATTATGGTCTATTTTTGGTTTTCATCATTTTTTTTATGAAGGTTTGGCGGGAGGGGGGGGTTTAAGATAAAGATGGACTTATAGTTTGTATCCCTGTACAAGTGCAGGCTGTATTGTCGGACATGGGGTTGCAGGTAGCTCTGACTTATCTCCTTTTAGTCCTTTACATATGTCTTAAATTGTTTGTCATCTTGCAGCTTCTTCTGATTCATTGTAAAATCATTGCACATGGTGGTAAGGACTAGTGACATTGATTCAATCAATTTTTGTTATTTCCTCATATATACTTGCTACAAAAGATTGAATAATTCATGCTCTTAGTTGTTTCATTTCCAAACTTTTACAGATGAAATGAACGGTATTCATCAACCACCACCAATTCAATCACGAGTACCTCCAACAGAGCAAGACCCTACCTTTTTTAACACTGTTGAAAATGAAGCAGAACATATCATACATCATGAAAAAGTGCAAGAAAAGTATCGCAAAGTATGTAAAGATTTAAATGTTTGAATGTTCAAAGCATGAAATTTCATTTCAGAATTAAGAAAACAATTCAGTAGTTTTACAACAATGATATGAATTCGATAAAAGAAAATTATCTCGGAATATATCAATGATTATACTGACTTTTTTAACCTTTACTTTTTATATTTAAATATTGTCAAAACGATACCAACATTTTTTTAATCGACAATTTCACCCCCGCTAAACTTAACTTTATCTATAAAAAGGCCCAACTTTACAAAAAGTCACTTTTTAGGTTGTATAGACTTTGTATATAGTGTGTTGGGAATTTTTGACAAAAGTGAATTAATAATAGAAGAGCAGTTTTATTATGTCACTTTTGTGGATTTTGTTTTGAAAATTTAAAAAAAAAAAGGTGAAAAGAGAAAAATTTAGCCTCTGAAGTATGCAGCTGTAAAAGAGGAAAATTCATATACATATCTTGTTTGTTAAAACTTAAATTCACGAGATGTCTTCTTTGTTGAAATATGCTCTATTCAACAACAAAATTCAAGTGTTTTGTAGCTAATGTAATCAATAAGCAACTATGTATATTTTATAGCAATACATGTCTGATAATGCTGTGATGGCCAAAGTTCGAGACGACCTTGAAAAGAAAGATGAGATCATAACAAAACTGAAAGGTCAAGTAGAGAACATGGAGGTAAGTTTCTTAATTGATTTATTCTGTTAAGCAACAATATTAACCTTCAAACCCTGACCTAGGGCTAAAAATTATGCTCACCTGGCTCACTGAGGATTTTCCCCACCTCTGAAAAAACTCCTTCCCACAAATGATACAAGAGAATAATACACAAGGCAAAAACAAGGCACATTAGGTTCAAACTCAAATACCTCATAAGATGACATACACTCAAGAACATCTTTATATTGCCAACTGTTGTGCTGGTGGTAATTTGGTGTTATAAAACGCCCTTAAGCAATGTTACAATGGATATAATCGAAGTCGATATAAATTACATGTAGATCTACAAGAACTGGGGAACAATTAAGTCTGACAATACAATGTAGACCCACAGCATGTGAAGAGGTTACTGAAGAGCAATGTAGTAGTAGTTCAAAATGATTAGGCTAGGTTATGACATTGCTTTTAAGCCTAATTCGCGTCACTCACTTGGACCCAATCATAGCCATGCCTTCGTGTCGCAACGCTATTGTCAGGATGACGCGATATTGGCCTAGGCATATGCTAATGCCACTTTTCATTCGGCTGACCTGAGCAGTGGACGATAAATGTTGTGCCCAGACCTTCAGTACTCTCATAAAGAAGAAGCCTTGTGTCACTAATGACAGTGTCATTTCTGTAAGTGTAAGAGTACATAGACACACATGGCACTGATGCTTGTGTGTGTTCGATTCCATGATCTGTGACCAAGCCAAACTAGATTCTACATGCTTGTATCACTTTAGGAAAGGAGTCGGTGATGGCGGTACAACAAGTTGTATTTTACAATAGTTATTGAGGAACGTCGATGCCTAATCATTGGTGGATGGTGGTATAACGACTTATTTTATTGTTTTTGTATGGTATTAGATCCATACAAAGGTGAAAAGCTGATGGTGAGTGAGAATGGCGGTATAACATGAGGCGGTATGACGAGGTTTGAGTGTGCCTTTAATTTACCACCAATATCCATGCTTTGCCCAAGTTTGAGGGATGAGATTACTATGAGCTGATTTTGCGATCCCGACACTCAAATTTGTGCACGTCAACGCACACACAAGCACGCACACACACCCTTAAGTATACACGTCTTCATTGTCGTTAATGGTAAGTTCAAGCCCTCCCAGACTCGCGCGAAAAAAAAAGGCCTCGACTCCCAGAATTTGATTTCATAGATCTAGGATCTACACAAGATTTATGTATTCACTTTTTGTGTGTGAAATATTTTTCCTCCCACTGTTTGAACTTTCATTCACTGATTGGATAAAACACTTTTTAAGTCAGGGTGACACTTTTCTGGCTTTACCGGAAATCTGACTTATTTGAAAGTAGATAGATTTTCAGGTTATCACAGCCAGCTTTTTAAACGCTCCTACAATGCTATTTATTGTACAAGAATAAGTATCAGTACCACTATCAGGTTCACGTCTAATGAAAGGTGTTTATTAATACTTTGACATTATTTCGTCTGTATGCTTTGAATTTTTCTGTATTTGTATAGTTATTAATTACATAAATTTTTTATTAATTCATTTGCGTAGTGGAACCTCAATAAAACGTGAAACCTCATGAGGAAACATTTTGTCACATCAAATCAATTATGGGTTGGATGATGTGGCTGGTAAAGGTGAATCTGTTTTGTTCAACTTTCATTCTTTTCATTTTACAGGGGGAATTGAAACAAGTCAAGAAAAGAAATAAACAGCTATGTTTCATCTTAGCTCAGGGAGAAAGTGAGTATTAATGAATCAGCGAATAAAAACACTGCAAAAAATATAATGATCCAAAAATTGATTCTCCGGCTAAATTTTGATGTTTTGAATGCTGTGAAAAAATTATCTGACAGGTACCTGTGCTTGCTCCTTTAGAAAAAACAATGACAATACTAGAGTAAAAAAAATTAAGGAATCTTTTATAGTAACCTGTATTTTTTTATATATGTTCTATTTTCTTTGTTGGGTTATTTTATATATATCTTTTAAAGACCTTCAATGTTGCTCTGATGATATTTTTCCTTGGGGGGGGGGGGTACTGATACTTATTAAAAAATAAAAAAATAAAAATATTTACATATGTTTTTCTATTGATGTTTATCAGTGAAGGACAAAGCTCAAGTTTTAATACAAGTGGAGGATTTGACCGAAGTGAAAGATGAACTAACGGAACAAGTAAGTCATTATGTTATGAACATCCTGTATTTAACACTTATTAAATTAAGGTAGTATCAGTGGTCTTGTAGTAGTATAGATAGCAGGACTTGAAACCATGAGGAAATGAATTCAAATCTTAGCTTTGCTAGGCCATACATTGATTCCTTGGGAAACACTCTTGACATGTGTTTTCCTCACTCCGCCCACGTGCGAATAGTATAGCTAGGGGGTAAAGGCTGTGATAAACCAGTATTCTGTTTAGAGGATCATCTTGTATTATACATAGCTGCCAACTATTGCGTAAAAAAATATTTAGTATGTTATTTGGTCTTTGAGTCTGTAGGTCTGTATTTACTGTGAAAACTACTATATGAGGGCTAATTGTAAGTTTTGTTTTAAGAAACTCTGTTAACAGTAGAATCTTTGGATGAATGTCTAGAGACACCATTCTGAGTTGGCAAAACTATTGTCGCACGTTGTCAGAAGGGCCAGTGATCGGCAGACTTTTCAATATTTACTGTAAATGGGTGGATTTAAGATAAATTGTCAGTGTTTCCTGGAGGGTGCCGTGCAAGTAAGAATTAGCTCACGTGGTCAGTCTTTTTATATTTGAAAAGGTTAGCAGCTATGTGTATAGCCTAACCTAGCTCTATGGACCTCTATCCCTGAAAAGAACTTTTAGACATTGTGTCACTGAGGAGGATGGATGTACTCAGTCTTGGAGGGTACAGCAATTAATGCAATAACCTTTTACAGACTTTGATATCTTTTCAAAAGATGAATTATTTCTCATGGTTACCTGTAAGATTTTCAATTTCTTTTCGTTAACAGGACTTCTCCCAGCAGAGGATATATCATAGTCATAGTATATTGCAGCAGTTTAATCTAATAGATAACAGATATCATGTTTTTATCTAAGGAATGGTGAATGCATCCAGTCTTCAATAATAATATAAAACCTCCCTGGGGGTATCGTTTTATCAAGGAATGTGTACAATAGTTGATAATGATCATTTAACATATTTTGTTTAAAAACTATAAGGTTAGCTTTGTAATTGTATTTTTCTCTTCATTTTCTTTTTAAACAAATAAGGTGACATCACTGACAGCCGATCTAGAAAAGGAGAAGTCCAAGAACCATTCCTTAAAAGCAGAAATCGACAAATTAAAGGTAGTTATCTCTGTACGTTTTTAGTTTTTTTACTTCCTGCTTATTGATGACATACTCTTCGGTTTTGACCTTCTTATTTTTTTGGTACTAGTTCCTGATACTGTTTAGTAGCAACATTTCTCAAACATGTAGTCAAGTATAGAGACATGACGTAAAATTATTATCGTTACGCACGTCCTTTACCAAAAATCGAAAGTAGCAAACCCAAGAATGACTAAATCTAAAAGTGATCCTGAATCTGAATCATCAGGTACTAGTCTTTGTGAGGCTGGATCACCTTGATGGAAGCGAAACATTTGATATATGCCTAAGTCTAGATCTACTACCAAAACAGTTTATGGAACATGTGTCCTGTTGAAACATAGCCTTATTTACCCCATTTTTATATTTTTTTCATATTTTTTGCCTCTTGACTACTAACCGAGTCCCCTGAAAGGGAGAGGATACGTGTACATAATATTAATAGTTTGCTGCTTAACCCATTACACCCTACTTTGCCCGAAAATGGCTGATAGAAATCAACCATTATCACCCTAGCTTTAGGATATCATTTCTAAAGAGTCTAGTGGCTGGTTTCCAAATTAAGAAACAAACTACTGGAATACTGGAGATATGCCAACAGTTTCTGGACAGTCAACACCTTTCACCATCAAGCACAAACTCGTGCGCATTATCGGAAGAAAAAAGCGTTGTTTCTGGTGTGCCAAATCACAGACAAAGATAAGCAGCGGTAGATCTGTAGAGGCTGTTTTTGGGTGTGAACGTTGCAGTATTCCTCTTTGTAAAGGACACTGCTTCACCAATTACCATAAAAATGCTTAGCTTTTTTTAGATATTTTGAGTTGAATTACATTTTTGTGCGAGTGAAAGTAGCAAAATTGACACTATTTAAGTTTTATGAAAAATTTTTTATCGGTCATCAACATATGAATGTTATAATATTTTGAATTCATATGAACATTCATCCATTTTTCTACATCTTTCATTACCATTTCAAATAAATTCAGTGAATTTTAAATGCTTTTATGATTATTTTAAAATTAACTATGTGATTTTATGGAGTTATGCCCCTTTGCTTAGGAACAGGAGTAGACGTCCTGTCTGACCCCTTAGGCTACGGCTCCTTATGCGCGACGCGATGTTAAGTCTCGAGCGATAGACGCTTGAGATCAGTCGCGTGGCATGTCTCTTTATGAGCGAATATTCGCTAGCAATTATCTAGTTTCACGTGATGTCTCTCAGTCGCGAGCGGCAAAAGTGTCTCCTTATACGCGACGGAAATGATTGAGAAGGGCAATGTATTATTAGTATCAAGGTGGATACGGCAAAGCTCTCTTCTATGTACATGTTTATGTCCAGTAGTGTTGCTATTATCACTGCCTACGAAAAAAGGAAAACAAGACGTCATAGATATTGGGTACGTGAGATGTATCGAAGACAACAAGAATATGGAGCTTTTCACCATCTGGTGATGGAGTTGGAACTGGACGATGTCAACTTCAAAGACTATTTTCGAGTTATCAAGCAGCGTTTTGGAATAATTCTGTCCCACATTGAAGAAGAAATCACAAAGTATTCTCCTTGTCGTGAAGTTATTTATGCAAAACAAAGATAAGCCATATGTTTGAGTTGAGTGGGCTATTTAACATGTTTCTTTCATCGCTACCACTACAACCACCATCATCACCAACATCCCCACCACCAAAAGCAACGATACCATCAGACAACACCAATATCATCAACACCATCACTGTCATAATCATAATTAAGGTTATTGATTTATTGTCATCACCATCATCATCATTGTTGTCGTCGTCGTAGTTCATTCGGTAAAGTTCCTTCAAGGCCATTAAAGCACATAGAGCTGGAGCTTATCCCGGTTTAGATAGCATGAAGCGGAAAAGCTGAAAAAAATAATCGCCTCCTGTACCGCAGAAATGAAATATCTAAGAAGAGAAGTAGTAAAATAGTAGGGAAAACTAAAAGAGACAAAATCCAAAATACAACTATAAGAGATCAAGCCAAAGCAGATGGCATAAAAACTAAGATAGAAACAAATCAATTGAGATGGTTTGGGCATGTAAACAGAATGAATGACAATAGAATAGCTAAATCAGTATATAGTGCTAAAGCCCAAGGTAAAGACCAAAAGGCAGACTTCAGAGAAAGTGGGAAGAAGATATAAAAGAGGCATTAAAGCATAGAAATTTAACTTTTTTGGAAGGAAACAGAAAATGCAAGGGCAGGGCATCCTGGAGACAGATCATCTCGGGCATCTGAACCCATACACCGAAAGGTAGAGTGGGAACTGATAAAGAAAGAAAGAAATTTTCTTCTTATGTTTCTGACAACATTTACATTCATTATCACAGATTTCTAGCCACTGCAGACTCATACCACTCTCTGGCATTCCAGTATTGGGTAAGCATTATGACGATATGCAGAATTGTCCGAGACGTCAGTAGAGCCATCTGGGCTAACATGGTGAATGTTTCGTCAGGGCGCCATCAACACCTGACGAATGGAGACTAATAGCTCGAAACTTTGAACAAAAAGTGGCAGTTTCCTAATTGTTTGGAGTCCGTAGATGGGAAGCATATCAGAATGCAGGCCCCAAACAACTTGGGGTCCCTGTACTTTAATTACAAAGGCTACAACTCAATAGTGCTGCTGGCTGTGGTGGATGTCAACTATTGTTTTTTCTGTATCGATGTCGGTGCCTATGGACGGAATAGTGATGCAGGGATTTTTTCATCATCGAATCATTGGAGGAGGTGGTGGTGGTGGTGGTGGTGGTGGTGGTGGTGGTGGTGGTGGTGGTGATTCACCAAATGAACTTTTCGTCGAAATGTGTCTGAAGTTTTTCCACCTCTTCCTGCATTCTTGATCTTTGAAATAAAAGATTGGTCAGTTAAGAAAATGTCAATTTCTCTGTGGAAAACTATTCTTTAATGAGATGCTTTTAAACATATTAAGCTGAACATGTTTGAAAGATGAGGATGTTGATGATCATTGATGATGATGTGGATTGAAAAAATTATTATTATATAATTTAGGCTTTCACTTTCGCATATTGTAGAGTATAAATTGTAGATATAGAAGTTTACAGAGAAGTAACATTTGAATTGGCAGGAAGGAAAAAAAGCTAAGAAAGAATAATTTAAAGAACTTAAAGGAGGCAAAGACAAAAACAAAACAAAACAAAACAAACAAAAGAGAAACGATTCACTTACCTGTCCATTGAGGTAGTGCCATTTCCTTTCAACATTGTTCCAAAAATTATTAATATAATCCCTGTCTCTGTGTTCTTTCATTTGTGGATTATATATGGCAGGCTCCCACGAACGAGTTCAATCTAATGCTCAATTTGTCTTGTTGGTGTTTCCGCTATGTTTCACAATGGGCCTTCCCAGCACTACACACAACACACTCGGGCCATGCGTCCCATGCAAGAAATTTTGCACACCCCCAGTCGGTCGCGAGCAACTGGTTCCCCGATCGCTACATGACTCCATCGCAGGTGACTTGATGCCGCGCCGCGCATAAGGAGACAGCTTCGTATAAATCTTACTTGATTGATTTTGGCACGAAATTATTCGCATGCATCGCGCATAAGGAGACGTAGCCTTAGGGTGTAGTGGGTTAAGCTTATCAACCAAAGTAAGCCAAACAAGTCAAGCCTATGTTCTCTTGACCAGATGTGCTGGAATGTTGACAATTTTTGTGGTTAATCATATACTTTTGAAGTAATTACAACACAGATTTTTACTGGTTTTCCTAAGAAAACTGTAAGAACTGACTCAGACCCATATTGCATGTGTATTAATGATGTTTGACACTGTATGCTAAATGTACGAGATTACTTTCAATAGCTAGATTCTAGTTACATAAATTGTGGTAAGAGGGTAGAACCTCGTGAAAGGTTTCGTGTCTTTTTTTAAAGGTTATCAAATGAACTGTCCACTCATTTCCTATATCACATACATATTAGTTATAAAAAAACCTCATGTAAATCTCTATGACTAACCCTCTTGATTTCTTTTTCAGGCTAATCGTCATGGGGGAAGTAGATTCATGGTTACAAAAGGAACGGAATGCAAGAAATCAAATTCTGACAGCCTTAGGATGCTCATGGACCATTTATTTTATTTGATGATTTCAAGACTAAAGTTAAAGTTATATGTGAATCAAAAAGATTTTTAATTATTTGTTTCAGGTTTCTTTTTATTTTCTGTCAAGGCTTTAACATAATTTTCCTGAAATATTTGTAGGAAATGTATGTAAAGAAATGTATTGATGATAAAGATTCAAAATATGTCTTGCTGAGAGTAAAAATTATGTACTGGTATGTGGAAAATTGAAGAGAAAAACAAGAATTGGTTTAGCTTTTGAATGATTTTGTCAGCTTCATCAAAATTTCATTTTATATGTCGAACAGAATCAGATTTTTGAACTTTGTGATTTTAAATGGACATAAATCATCTTGTGTTTCATGGAAAGCCTGTATGGATTGTAAATATTAATATAAACAATTTTTAAAATCAATAAATTGCCTTGATTTAACATCGACACTGATTTTTATTATATTAAATATATCCAAAGATGCTATGAACAGACACCCCTCCACTCCCCTTTTTCCACCTTTAGATGTGTTTGATTTAATTCAATTACTGATCACTTTCCCTAGTGCCTATATTATTTTGTCCATGCAGTTAAAAGTACATAGATGCCAGATTAATTGTGTTGTGAAAGTTTTAGTTGCATAAAATTACTCGACTTAGTGATACAGGAAGATGAAAAAATGTGTTGTGATACCAATTTTCCATACTTAATTCTTTTGTTGTAGACACAGGCAGAAGGGAAGAAACTTGTTGTTTTTCTTACAGTGTTTTCTTCAGCCTTGGTCATGAAGTTGTCAAGATTCTTTTACTTGAGTTTTGTAAATTTTCACCAGAGCGTGTTTAAAAAAAATCTTTTGTTATCTTTTTTCAATGTTTTAAAATGTTTTTCAAGTGATGTCAAGTCTGAGATACAGCATGAATTGTTTCTTAGTTTCAAGTGATTTGTTTTTTTCATGTAGGTGCCATTCATTTTGCTATGACATGAAAATTTTAAAGTTTAAAAATATCAGTTGCAATAAATTCTTGTTTGTGGAAGTCCTGAGAGATGTGAAAATAAGTATTTTGGTTTTTTGTTTTAAAACGTTTTGAGATAGAAAAACGATTTTTTCTCTGGTGATTTAGTCAAAATATTTCATAGGAAAAAAGATGGAAATTGAGATAATTTTTAAGGTTTTGATAATTCCTTTCAAAATGAAATAAATACAGTATTGTTCAAGTACTATGTTGAGTTTTTTGTTATTTTATTTGTTTTAAGGATTCAGTATATTATAAATGTTAACACTTGGTATATTTTTCACCATTTACGGAATGCTGCATCATGTTACAGTATTTGCCGAATAAACGCATGTCCCTTTTGGCCCTGAGAAAAGCATGCGTTTATGTGATATCATTGGGAGATAACTCTTTATGAAGAGGTAAGATGTCAGGGATTAATATTGATTACGCCCTTGATCATCATGCACATTACTGTGACAGTGAGTGACAGGTAGCCGTTGGCTGTAAGTGTAATACTGATTGCTTGTTCACTTTTGTTTTTTGTTTCTTTGGGTTTTTGTTGTTTTTCTTTGTTGTTTTTTTAAATTTGCCATCTCGGAAAGCAGATCAGAAGTCATACAAATTTTCGAAAGATAATGCTTTGGATTTCACTAACTTTGTAAAAGAAGAGACTACGCAAAGGAAGATCTAGATCTATCAATAATTTTCATGCTCAAAACAAACCCTCTAAATATGTACACTCGACCTCAAGAGCCAATCACTCAAGGTCTGAACATTTAGCCCCGCCCTCACACTCTTGCTCTCTTTCAGTGAGTGTGTGCATCACCTGTCACCGATCATGGTCTATTTTTTCTTTCTTTCTTTCTTTATCAGTTCCTATTCTACCTTTCGGTGTATGGGTTCAGATGCCTTAGATGATCTTTCTCCAGGATGCCCTGTCCTGACATTTTCTGTTTCCTTTCAATAAAGTTAAATTTCTATGCTTCAATGCCTCTTTTATATCTTCTTTCCGCTTTCTCCGAGGTCTGCCTTTTGGTCTTTTACCTTGGACTTGAGCACTGTACACTGATTTAGCTATTTTATTGTCATTCATTCTGTTTACATGCCCAAGTTCTCAGGTGATTCATTTTTATCTTAGTTTTTATGACATCTGCTTTGGTTTGATCTTTTATTGTTGTGTTTCTGATTTTGTCTCTTAGTTTTCCCTACTACTCTTCTTAGATTTTTCATTTCAGCTGCCTGTACTCTACTGTATTCTCTACTGTCTAAAATCCAAGTTTTACTGCCATAGAGGAGAGTAGAAAAACAAACTATTGTATATTGCCATTTTGGTTTTTGTTGACAATTCTTGTTTACCTACAAATGCCATTCATTTCCCTCTGAGTTAATCATTACTCCTAGGTAATTGTAGCTTGGAACTTGTTCTAAATTCTCCCTGCCCAATTTAAGATGTTGTGTTTTAGCTTCCTAGTTACTAGCATTGTTTTGGTTTTCTTTGCATTTACTCTCATTCATAATGTTGATATTCGACTGAAGGTCACCTTCTGATTTTCCAAAAATCATCGGCAAATGAAAGCATTGATACATTTACTGGTTTGAGCTTTCACATACCTACATTCGTTTTCTTCATTTTTGAGGATGCCTTTGCGACTGAATCATAAATGTGATAAACAAAAGAGGACTTAGGATACAACCCTGTCTTACCCCTATATCTACATCAAATTCTGCATATATGTTTCCAGCTACTCTCACTACATATGTTGGTTTATTGTAAAAACTTTTAATGGCTTCTATTAAATTTTGCTCTACATTGTGTTCTTTTAAGGAATGCCATAGTTGTCCCTCCTCAGTGTCAAATGCCTTTTCTAAGTCAATAAAACACAGGTGCTAGTCAATGTTTCTCTCAAGGAATTTTTCTATTATTTGTCTCATTGTAAATATGTGGTCTTGTACACTTTTTCCTGGTCTAAATCCACACTGATGCTCTTCGATCTGATCCTTTCTCTTTTCCCTAGTCTAATTTCCAGTATCCTGGCATATATTTTTCCTGGAACGCTAAGTAGTGATACCCATCTATGGTTTGAGCATTCCATAATTGATCCCTTCTTATGTATTGGTACTACCGTTTCCTTTTTCCAGTCGTCTGGCACCTGTTTGGACTTCCATGCTTGTTGGCATATTGCATGTAGTAGTTTGTCTGCCTCTCTCCCCTTGGTTTTTAATCATTTTTGGATAAACTTGATCTGCTCCTGGGGCCTTTTCTAATTTCACTTTTCTTATAGCTGTTCGGATTTCTTCCATTGAGAATGAGATATCTACATCTTTAGCTGTCTTCTCTGGATTACTTGTTACTCTTCCATACGTTCTGGAGGGATTATGTAATTGGTGAAAATGCTTTCTCCATGTTTCCATGATTTCGCTGTCTTCTTTCATTATTTCTCCTTTGGCATTCTTAATTTGTCGTATTGGGCATGCTTTGGTCTTTCTCATGCTCTTCATTGCCCCCCAGAACAGCTTTTGATTTCCTTGATAGCTTTCTTGAAGTCTTTGTCCAAACTCTTCCCATTGTTCCTGTTTTGCTTTCCTAACGTCCTCTTTGGCGATAGTTCTTTTATTCATGTAATCTATCCTATCCTCTGGTCTCTTTGTTTGCAAGTATTCCTTCCAGGCATCCTTCTTTTCTTTGATCTTAGTCTTGACATTTTCATTCCACCATGCTGCTCTTTTCCTTTCTCCTTTAAATTTGTTTCCTACCACAGACCTCTTCAGTACAACTGAGGAGTGTTTCTTTATACTTATACATCTGCCACTTTTCTTCTATTGTGCTATCATTCAGATCCATCTGTCTGTCACTGATAAATCTTTTTATCTTAGATTGGTATATCTGTTTTTACTACTTTTTATATAGTTCCTCTATTTTGAGTTTAGTAGCTTTCTTCTCTTTCCTTTTCTGTTTGTTTTTCTTCAGTCAGTAATCTCATTTTGGCAATCACTAAGTGATGATCACCAAATATTTCTACTCCTCTGTGTACTCTTGCATCCAATGTACTGTAAAAAGGGAGCTGCTAACTATTATGTAGTCTATCATTGACTTTTCACACCTGTCTTCATTTACTCTTGTATATTTGTGGATGTCTTTATGAGGAAAAAAGGTGTTGGCTATTTTCATGTTATTCTTTAGGCAAAAATATATAGTCTCTCTCCATTTGGAGAAATTGTTGTCTCTCCTTCTTTTCTTATTACTCCTCCTACTTTCTACATTATTGCCTACTCTAGCATTTAAATCTCCCAAAAGCATTAGTTCCTGTTCGGATTTAAGATTCTCTGCTGCTATTTCTAAATCGTTTTTGAAGATATCTTTTTCTTCTTTAGTTGCGTCTTCGTTTGGTCCATAAGCTAGTAATAATTAAATTTCTCGTCCTTTTGGTTTAATATTTACCTCTAATAGCCGCTGGCTTATAAATTTCCAACTTTCTAGTAGCTGTTCTTGCCTTTTATGCACTAGGAAGCCTACTCCTGCTCTAGCTCTATCTTTGGCATCTACTCCTCAGAAGATTAAAATATGATTCGGTTCTACATTTTCAGTTCCTTGTCCTTTTTTGTTTGTTTCTGTAATGGCCATAAAATCTACTTTGAATTTTTCTATTTCTTCAACTAATTCTAACTCTTTTCCATTTATTGCCCTAACATTCCATGTTCCAAAAATCACAGTCCGCATTCGTTTCCAAATTCGTCTTCGAAATATCAAGCCGGTTATATTACTTTTACTTCTCTGAATTGGTTTGGTTTTGGATAAGCAGGGGATTAGCCCACTGTACCCTAGGTAGATGGTGGGGCTGCCACCTTGAGGCCCCTACCAGGCCTTGTTATTTTCTGTCAGGGTTAACTCCCTTAGTCTTTGGTCAATCAAGACCGGCCTGCAAGGCAGCAGTTTGTTTTCTTTCAGGTTAACTCCCTTAGCCTTTCATCAGTAAAGACCGGCCTGCAAGACAGCAGGAGACTCGTGAAGGGCGGGATCATCTACTCCCGTACAGGTGCTTACCTATCCACTGCCCGGGTAGTGGATTCCATTGTATGAATTCTCCGCTCACAGCTAATCATAACGTATCTGGGCTGATCGATAAATTCACATTCCACAGAATAATTTCTTGACAGACAGCCTTTGACTTTGAGCATCGAGAAATCAGAGACTAGGGCACTAGGGCTAGGAGGAGCGGGATCGACAGTGTTGGCCAGACATGACACAAGACTGTCGGACACCTTCGTCTGGGTAGTGCTTGTACTCGGACAGACAATGAAACTAGACATGGAAGAAGACTGACACTAGTGACATGTATGCCCTAGACCTAGCATTGCTCGCTAAAGTGTGCCATCTGTTCTCATGTTCGTTATTTCTGGCAAAAACTCAACATAATACTCGTTTTAAGGCCTCTAATGGATGGGTATGAAGTTGCATTTCACTAATTACAGGGAAAAGCGTGTGTTTATGCAGAGTGTGCTTTATGCAGCGACTACTGTATCACTATTACTATTACATACCAACACTGACATCTTTGCACCTATGCTTTTTGAGAGTAAAGAAACAATAAGATAGCCAATACTTGATACATTTGACTTCTTAAACAGTAATGCTGGTTGGTATTGTATCTTTTAATAACCACCACTTCTTCATCAAATATAATGTTACTGGTTGACTATACATGCCAAGTCATTCATAGTCATAGGGTCCAAAACTTTTTCACCAAATATAATGTTACTGTAGGTTTACTATACATGCCAAGTCATTCATAGTCATAGGGTCCAAAAACTTTTGAGGAGCAAAGTATACAGTATAGCAACTTGTTAGTGTTAGTAGTGGTATGTGCTTCATACTTACATTTTGGCAATATTGTTCTCTGCTAAAACTTATACAGTGGAACTCTAAAGTAGCGAGCTCAGAAATAACGAGCTCAGGAATAAAACAATCAATCCAAACCCCGGTTGTCCTCTTTAAATAAAAAATACCTAGATGATGCTAGCGAGATAAAAAAGATAGCCAACTCGGATTTAGTGAGATCCTCTTCTCATTTTACTCTAATGTTACAAACATGTATTATTGCATATATACATTATTAAAACTTAAAACACTTGAAAAGATGAAGATATTTGGTTTCAAAGTTGTCATTATTGATGCTGTAATATGAAGATATTTATGACATAGTAAAACAAAGAATATTTGGGCAGTTCAACCTTCTCAAACGCGTACTATTTCATACAGATATTACATATTAATACACATATTCACACAATAGTGTTTTGATTAAACTAATACAATGTGTACTTTCATAGGACTTGTCCCAGTACCAATCAAACCAAAAATATATAATTCTGAGTGACCATGCAACAACATAAATATAAACAAACAAAATGTAATATGCAAATAAATCGAAAGAAACATGACGTTTGTATTATTCCACATCGTACATTGTTTGATATCACAAATGATGGAAACGGATAAAAGCAACAGTGAACCTGAATAAAATATACAATTACAGTAGTAGTAGTAAGCACTTAGTACTAGTATCATCGCATCTTTCTGTCAATGTAAGAAAGGACATTCAGAAATGGCTCTATTGCATATTTTATCATATAACTCGAGGAATATTCAACATGACAAATGACAGAAAACATTTTCTATTTCTAGGCCATATTGATATTTAAACAAAAAGTTTTTTTTTATAGTATATTAATTACATGTAAATTCATACATAAACATGTTCACATGAAAATAAATAAATGAATGGATAAATGAATACAAAAATGTATTGGTAATTAATTTATTATGTTTGCATGAATTCAGTCTTAATCCCACCAAAATTAACTCCTGAAAGTTCTCATCTAGCGTATTGAGGTGACAAAGGTAAAACGCTGTGATCTTTCATATAACTGAACAAAATGGTGGCACCCGTATTGCTCGAGACATTCAATGGATAATCGGTTTAATCCTTTTGAAGGTAGATGTACATTATCCCAAAAACAATACCCCCACGCATAATAAAAATTAATACACATGCAAGTTTTTCAATCATTTCATTGCATTTCAGTTAATGGGCCCTATCATCTCACCTACAAATTAAATTTTGGTTGTTAAGAGTTAGAGGTTCTGGTCCACACTTCACCAAGCAATTACTGTCTTCTTAAAAAAGGTGAACGGACCGCTTGGCAAACATTCAAGCCTGTGGAAAGTATATCTTATCAACTTGTTTAATGCACTCCTATTATCACATTCAAGTGATTTCTATCCATTAATATATAAATATAGCAAAATGTTGTGAAATTTTATTTTTAATAGGGAAAACTAGAGTCATCTTGTAAAGACACCATTAGGCATGAATTAGGCGTTCAATTTATAAATTATACAGTCGCATGAATATATGGGATGGAGTTGTGACAGAGGCTTCTTAAGATGCAGCACATGTACTGGCAGATAATTAATCATATGTTTAGTACATGTATTTAGGCTCTTTTTGTGAAAAACCACTTCCTAGTTGTTGCCTGGGTAAATGCCTCATCTTAACGTAGATGTGTGAAAACCTATAGGATACATATATTTTGCGTACATTTTACTTTTAGATTCCTTGATAATTTAAAGAGTAACAAGTAAGAGAGAAGAAAAAACTCTGCATCTCGCAACTTCTAGTTCTAACCATTACAAAACAAAGATTCTACTAGTGGTAGAATAATATAATACTTGGGGTTTATTTTACAGACAAGATGTATATCACTAAGTAACATGCACTTTGAATAAATAATTGCTTTAGGGAAATTTTACACTTTGATACTTTTGAAACCCTGAGATTACTGCTAACGGTAGACATGGATGAACACATAAAGCTGTACATGTGTACGGTCTACATGACTCCTGGGCAATTGTTTGTTATATAGACTATCTGACCCAAACTACTAGATTGAGAGTTTAGACAAACTTTCTCCTCCGACCAAAATTCTCCAAGAGCTAATAAGAACCACAATATTGCTTCTTAATATTCTTATCATTTATAATTATATGGATGAAGTTGGTGCTTTACAAAAAGAAAACCCACATCACCCCTCAATAATTTTGTGATATACTAGTCGACTCAACGCCTAAAGACAGATATAAATGTATGTGTATAACAATTTACAATGGCTTTATTATTTACCCTTGCAGAGATTCAAAACAAGTTGCATGATCTATATTGTGAGACATAAGCCTGCATCACCAAATCTTTCAGAGATAGTTATGTTACAGATGATAAAATGGAAAAAACATAAATGGGTTTCTCATTACCGGTATGTTTGGACACTTCTAGTTCTAGCCATTACAAAACAAAGCTGACTAATGTGCCTCAATGGACAATAAAGTATTTATTGAATTGAATTGAATTGAATTAAAATATTCACATAAAAAAAAAAGTGAGCAAGAAAACGTTAAGGATCAACAATTAATCTTGAAAACTGTGTAATGTAATCTCAAGGGGTAACAAGTAAGAAAGAAGAAAAAACTCTGCATCTCACAACTTCTAGTTCTAGCCATTACAAAACAAAGATTCTACTAGTGGTAGAATAATATAATACTTCTCTTTCTCTCAAATGATTGGTGTTTTTGGGGTTTATTTTACAGACAAGATGTATATCACTAAGTAACATGCACTTTGAATAAATAATTGCATGCTAATTCACAAAAATTTTGTGATATCATATGGTTTGTCTTTATCCCTTAAAAGCATTATTCATAAAGCCTAAGAGTGGACTTGAAATGAAAAAAAAAGCAAAGCAACTCAAATAATAATATTCAAATATTAGTAAATTGCTCGGTCAAGTCATCAATCAGCCAAATCTTCTCTCGATAAAGCATACTCCCAATAAAGTCAAAGCGTTTATACTTTTCCCAAGGATGTATTTTAAATCCTTTCCCAAATCTTTTCCCATAGAACTTGTTCCATCATAAGATATAAGTAAAACAATTGTGTTTATCTGAATTATATTAAGTGTACTTAAGACCTCTCTCTAATTCACTTCAGAATACCCACTAGTTACATTTATATTTATTACATTATTTATACCACTAGTATTCTATTATAATATTGAATATAATATATTTACAGTAATTATACTAGTGGTTCTTATTAGCTCTTGGAGAATTTTGGTCGGAGGAGAAAGTTTGTCTAAACTCTCATTCTAGTAGTACACTTGACTCTCTCATGGTTCGTAAAAGGATGTAGTCAATCTGAGTGGGGTAAAAGGGAATAAAATAAATGTGGTGTTTCAAGTTTTAAAATCATTAAACAACATATCTATAAGATTTCAACACTTTAAAAAAAAATGTCAGTATATTCTAATCATTTCTTAAACTTGCTTCAAGGTATCCCGTTAGTAGGGACTACGGCTGGCCGAGGTCAGATTCAACAGTTTGCATTGCCTATCATGGCGACTACAGCAATTGAAAACATAGTGTAATTATAATATACAAAAAACCCCAGCAATTTACCATCATATTGCACAAACAAAAGGATCTAAACATTGTGTTGTAAACACAAAATGGCTTCCTAAAAACTAGACTATCTGTTTACAGTTTTTGAGAGGTGGTCAGAATGGTACGTCCTTGGGAAAAGTATAAACGCTTTGACTTTATTGGGAGTATGCTTTATCGAGAGAAGATTTGACTGATTGATGACAAATAAAATGTCAATATGACCATTGTTACTTCATGACCAAAGCACACTCTCTATGACATGGTATCTCTATCATAAGATATAAGTAAAACAATTGTGTTCATCTGAATTATATTAAGTGTACTTACGACCTCTCTCTAATTCGCTTCAGAATACCCAGTGGGTTTAATCACTTCCTAGAGTCTCCATTTGTTCAAATCACTTCCTAGAGTCTCCATTTGTTCAAATCACTTCCTAGAGTCTTCATTTGTTCAAATCACTTCCTGAATTAGCAGAGGATAACACTGGTATTTTCTTGATCAGACTAAGGTGAAATCCAAACAGCATGTGAAGCGTCAAGGGTTTAAGTAAGGCATGGGCCTAAAGTCACGACATAGACATTGTTCTTGTGTTACAATGCACACGGAATTTTGAGAGATTCAATAACATGACATTTGTTATAGAAAGTTGATATAATATTTCAAATTTCAGTAACTTGAAATGAATCTGTTCTGGTGTCGTTCGTCAAATGAAGTCTGCTAAGAGCAAGGCCCTCAGCAAATAGTGAATGTTGGGATCACTGACAAGAGTTTAAAGATAAAGTTGCTTGCACTGCTCGATGATCAGAGGCAGCTTCTGACCTAAGAAAAGAAAAAAAAACAACCTAAAAATAAGATGTCTAATGAGGAAAAATGTTACTAGGAAAAGCTAAGAAAGGCCAGCAATCAATCTTATATTAAATTGATTACCACAACTTTGTTCAATTGTGTCTTTAAACACCTCTGCTCTCTCTCCTCTCCCCCCCCCCCCTCTCTCTTTCTCTCAAATGATTGGTGTTCTTGGGGTTTATTTCACAGACAAGATGTATATCACTAAGTAACATGTACATTGAATAAATAATTGCATGCTAATTCACAAAAATTTTGTGATATCATATGGTTTGTCTTTATCCCTTGAAAGCATTATTCATAAAGCCTAAGAGTGGACTTGAAATAAAAAGAAAAGCAAAGCAATTAAAATATTCCACTTCTTTAAACCCTACTTTAAACCCAGTAAAATAAATGCTGTATTATAATGGTCAGAAACTATTAGAAGCTTCTTCTCTTGTTAAGACATAAGCCATTGTGACCATTATTTCAGGGTTGTTATGGGGCTCAAGACACCATGTAGCTTAACTAAATTAAGTTTGAATTCATCTAGACATATATTTCTCTTGAATATCAGCCCTGGTCACCTTGATTTATCAGGCAGCACATCGATATTCACGACCTTGACCTCTCTCATGTTTCGTATAAGGATGTAGTCAATCTGTGTGGGGTAAAAAAGGGAATAAAATAAATGTGGTGTTTCAAGTTTTAAAATCATTAAACAACATTTTGTACCCACAAATAAACTGACGCAAAAGAAAATCCAAAACTCTCCAGCCGTTCTCTGCTTTCTAATACATGCACTCACAATAAGGACACACACTGAGACAGGACATAAAGAAATCAGAGCTTTAAAACAAGTAGGTTCTTATTTCATCTGGGTAAGAGATATAGATACATTCTATGATTCTTATCCAAATTTGATAATGGTCATCATAGAGATAAAACATCACATAAATTCTGTTTGAAAACAAATTCAATAGTAGAAGTGTCCCATGTATATAGCATATAAAATATAAGGTACCATCCTACTGAGAATGAGTGAAGCAGTGAAGTGCGATTTAAAAATGACATCAGCCTAGGAGTAAAATCCTGAAACACTCCTTATAAAGGATGTCCAGAAAAAAATAGGTGTCATGAATTTGTTAATATCTCTTACATTCATCATCTGATTTTGATTTAATTTTGAGGACCATTTGTATGTCTATACGGAAAAAGGATTGATGAAGGCAAGCTGCACGAATTGCACACCATATAACATAACCAAACTTCAAACAATGCAAAATGTGCACTAACATTTCCTGTTAATGAAAGGATTGATTCGTTCTTCCGTTTCTTCCCCTATTGTCTTAAACTTCTTACTCGACTTCTGCATCAAATTTTACAATCTTTCTAGATCTAGATCTAGATCTACACTAAAAAATCCCAGCTTAAAGACAGCTAGATATATCTCAAGACATACAGTTTTCTGAATCAAATGCCATGGGCACAAGAGGCTAAGTTTAGTAAAGAAATCGAGAACAGGTTCGTTAAAGAAATCAGAGATAAAGAGAACAAAAATATCTTCTCTCTTTCTCTAACTCAGAACTGGGTGGAAAACTTAAAAGTCACTGGGTCTGTATCTATGTGCAACGTTTGCAAAAGTGTCAGATAGAGAGAATCACTCTCGTGGACCTCAAACACTCACACTGCCGAAAACATCCAATGCGTTCGGCAGTCTGTTCAGAGAATCCCACAATTGTTACTGAGGTGCAGACTGCAAGAATACACTGATTTTAACCAAAATTATAAAATAAAGATGATTTATGGGATACCCTCTTGGACAATTCAGCTTCCAAAGTGTTGAAAGTGAAACCTGGTGCAGATCCATGGAGCAGAGACCATGAGTCAATCAATTCAGTGTTGTTTACCAGCATACTGTAAGACATTTATTAAAATGACAAAAAGGTAAAATGAAAGGACGGAAATGTGGGAGGGGAGAGCATGGTGGTTTACAATGTCATAATTTTTTCTTTCAGTTTCAAACAAAGTTTTACAGAGCAAGCTGAATGGAATGAATGATTGAGATGTCATCGTCCTACAGTGAATTAACCCGAAGAAAAAACAAATCACAAAAAGAAGTCAACAATTAAACACAGTAATTTGTGAGTTTAAAAAAATGATGAGAAAGGAATTTGTGATAAAAAGACAAACAAAGCAAAACAGATTAAAATGGACTGACACTGTCCTTTCAACTTCAAATTTCAAGCTTTCATTATCCAAATAATGCAGATAAGTTTTCTAAAAATAAAACATATAATATGGTGTTCAAATAAACAAATAATTTATAAATGTACACACATTCTAGTTATATTTTAATGTTCAAATAGAAGTTTGTTTGTAGTTTTGTAAAATTGCACCATGTGACCAAGTCAATTTTCTCATATGAGATCAACAATTTTTTTCTTATTATCTTATCTTACATTCACATAACGATATAGATATCAGTTTATTTACTCAATGGCTGTTTCCTCTGGGGTGGCATTTAAATCTCCCATTAACACAGCAGGACCTTTATATAATGAAATGTACTTGAGCACTTGGGACGATGCCTTTTCTCGGGCTTCATGGCTTAGAGAAAAATGAGTGTTGAAAATATGCACCTGTCAAATAAAGAGATGATAAATAGAAATTTATCATAAAAGCAATATAATATTATTGTCAAGTAATAAAAG
Source organism: Doris montereyensis (assembly GCA_037039925.1). Lineage (NCBI taxonomy): Eukaryota > Metazoa > Mollusca > Gastropoda > Nudibranchia > Dorididae > Doris > Doris montereyensis. The sequence continues at coordinate 386,216 of JAXRKP010000243.1, forward strand.
TTCCCTAAAGGTAAAAAAGAGGCAGGGCTCATCCTCCTTCTTACAATGTTAACACATCATAGGCAATGAAATACTTCGTTCAATAGAGAAGTTTTCAATAGGGAGTCTAAATTTTTTAGCCAATTTGTCTATCAAAACATATGAAAAAATTGAAACCCTTGTAAAATGAGCGTCACAAAGCTATAAAAGAAAACTGTGAGTTTCAAGTTAGATCCTGAAATCTTATGGATTACTTTTTCTATGAAGTAAAGGTATTGTAATGTAGAAAATTGTATACAAAAGAAAAAAAGCAAACATTAAGGTAGGCATAGGCATGTAAATTTGTCATTTAAAGTTTTTAGTCAAGGTTAATAAGAGAGACAATGGGGAGGATTTCATTTCTAGTTGGGTGGAGCATAAATAAGGCAGACCTGAGCATTGAATTTGTTTCTTCATTTCATTGAAATTTACTCGCCCACCACATGCAGTGATCTCAGTGTGAATTAAGAAGAAATAGCAAGATGAAAGAAAGACAAGTGAAAGAATGAAAAAAAAAAAAGAAACAGGACCTACTACCAACCACCCACAGATCTGAGCAAGTGATCTACTTCAGGTTATGGTTAATATGGAAGACTAAGAGGACAGGATCTCATTACTGGCTGGGTGGAGCATGCTGAGTTAAAAGATGAAAATCAGTCAAAGAAACTTACCTGTCCAACATGAGGAACAGCTATCACAGCATGCAAACAAATGCGTTGATGTCCATCAGCTGTATTTCTTTTTGTTTCTGAAAAAAATCGTATGAGAATAAAAGAGCAAAAGAAATGAAACAGCAATGTGACTGGTAGTGACAAACAATGAGGCAAGGGGCATGTTGAAAGTGAAGGATAATGATATTAAATAATTTCAAAGCCTCATAGGAAAAAAAGATGAGATAAATACAAGGAATAGACAGAAACAAATCATTGGGACTATGGGGATTGAACATCAGCAGCCGTTGCCTCGCCATGAAACCAACCAAGCTAACTACGATCCATTAAAACATTCTCCATTTCCCCCTAGAAATACACTGAAAACAAACACTATCGATTTACCTGAATAGGAGAAGATAGTCATGATAAACAATAGGGTGTTTGGAAAAGATGGCCAGTCCTCTTCAGTTCTGCTTTCAGCTAAAGTGTTTTCCTGTACTTGAGCCGGCTGATAGACATACTGTTGATGGAGAACAGTCAGCATTTTAGTTTATATATTACATGAATAAGGTAAAACCGGTTCATCTTCGAAAATAAAAATTATTCTCCAACTCACACAAGAGACAACCTTTCCCAAACAAACCACCCCCTCCCCCAAAAAACAACAACAAAACGGAACCCCAAATCCACAGAAAAAAGTATATCAAAATATAAATCTGAAGCAAAACAACTTATACAAATCAAAACAAGGAAATGTGTTTCAAGCTTGGTTTGGTTTTAATGCTGTTCTTTGCTATGATGACAATCTTTCACAATTTTAATTATTTAAATCAACTGTGTGCTTTCATCTAAGGTCATTTCAAAAGCAAAGTGTATCACTACATTTCTATTGAAATAGATCTTAACAATTGTGCCTGATCATGGCCATTAATAAATAATAGTACTTAAATCTCAATGTCACTAAAAATGTACAGTGAGCATTGACATTTCATAGGAGCCAACCTGATAATCACTGAGGGAAGATGCTATATGGTCTAGTTGACTTGGGCCTAGTTTGCCCCTAAAGCAGCTTGAAACCGCACCTCTTGAAAGCTAATGACGTCTGGGTCCGCCCTTTTTAACAAGCTAACATAGGAAGACACAAGCATAAGACATACATGTAAAAGCTTTACAAACTGATTCATACACACAAGATTTAAAAAAAAAGAATTAGCTGCTTAAAGGTTTAAATTTGTTATTCCTTTAAAAGTTCAAATTCTTTATTCAAAAGCAAATTTGGTTCCACCCAATTCTTGCACCCAACATGTTTCTTTTCAAGCTTATAACATACTGATGTATTCTGAGGAGAAACTCCACCCTACTTTATGTTCGTAGGCTATTGTGTAGCATCACAAAACTCTGAGATCCAACTTTCAATTCTTGTCTCTTATTGGTTTGTAAACTACAACCCCAGACAAGATAACCACTTAAGAGATAGTATATTTTATAAACTGTTTTTGCCAATCCCTTCGACCGTTGAAAGAGGTTATGTCACAATGGATGGCTGCTGGAATACATAAGAGAGCCTGGAAATTTGAACTAAAAGACTAAAATGCTCATTATTTGGTCTTGAGGAGTCGGAATGCACTTATTGGTTTCAAACTAAAGAGATGACAATAATGATACAAAATACACTCACAAATTTGACCCATAAATAACTAAATTATTTGAATTTTATACTCTCAGTTGAAAACATTATACCTAAATTATATTTTATCCTAAACATTTTTTTTCTGATCTGACTTCTAGAAAAGATCATTACTTTATACTTTTGACATGACGTGATGAATGTCATAGGTTCATATAAGATCTTTTAATACCTGTGCAAGTGTGAATTTTACAGAAACTATTTGCAAGACTGAAGGCGTCTGGCTTCGCGTCTTTCCCATCTTTCCAAGCTACCTGTACTCAAAAATACACATTTGTGATTGGTTAGACTGCCCAAGATATGGTCTTGTCTCAGACAATCTGAAAGATTAAATGTGGCCATTGTGGAAAAAGATTGTGCTGGTTTCTTTCACTTATTTTATTTCCCAAATGTGTAATAATGAAGATATTCTTTGCGCGTTACTGATAAGGCTTTTGTTATACTCGTCTCATGCTGATTTTTAAATTGACATCAAGATTGAGAAATTTGACTCAGAAATAACAAAAACACAATGATTAACAAAACTCCTAAATAAGTGCATCAAAATTATTTTTCAATCCGTATTCCATTTTTTATGAAACAAAAATAACTTTCATTAGTTTATTCCAATGTAAATAGAGTAAAAGCAAAACTGATTTTGACTAATTCCATTGTATCAAAATTTTTCATTCAATTAAGTAAAACACCACCATCAGTGAATTGAAATTCTTGTCATTTCAACATAGGTGATTGGCTCAGGACTTGTGGATGACTAGTACTAGTAAAATTTCTGCGCCCAGATTTGTCGGTTTTTGTTGGTTCAACGCTTAGGATTAACTATAAACATTTGGTTCATTGCATTGTAAGATAAGTAGAAAAAAACCCTATGGATCATAAAAAAAGCAAAGGGAGCAACATGAAAGTGAGTATATTGGAGTATTTACCAAAATCTAATGCGTTGTGAAACTGTTGTCTTACCTTTAATAAATTAGCAATCCTTTGTAAGTAAGTCCTGGTCTCTGAGTAGGGATTGAAATTCCATATATTATATGTCATTACTTTAAGAGAAACTGCAGAAACAGGTGATGAATTGTTTGATGAGATTAAAGTACTGGATGAAATTTCAACATTCAGAAACACTTGCTTTATTCTAGCCTGCAGCTCAGATTGTACATTACTTATGCAGCTGTATTGAGATTTCGTCTTGGAAAAAGCAGATAAAATGTATAGATCTTTCCATGCTTTAGGGCTTTTTACATAGATCAATCCTGACATTCTCATAAGTCATATTATAAAATTTTGACACTGAGAAAAAGATGAGAGTAAATGTGGAATGATTCATCCCACATTTCCTTGGTAAGGGTGATGAAAATGAGAAGATCTGTATGTTTCCCTGATAGTCTGAGTTCACAGTTGTAAGTTGAGCCCATCGAAATGGGAACAGATACAGGATACTCATCATTTTGTTGACTTGTTACATATCTTGTGTAAACTATTGGAACAACATCAGATCGAGTATACCAAAGATCCTGTAAATGAAAAAAGAGAAAATTAATTTTTAGATTTGTTCTTTTTCCACTTTCTTAACTGATTACAAACACAACAATCTTAAAAAAAAAGAAAATTTAATATTAGGTTTGTTTTTCAGTGAACCAAAGGCACATAGATATGATAATTCTTACAATTACTATCACAATGACAAATCATTCTAACAGGGTGCTTTATCACCTGATCCATTGCTTGTGAATGTCTACAAGATGGTTTCCAATGGTTTTGAAGAAGAATGTGATATTTCATTAAATCTACTAAATCATGATCAAGAGGATACCTAGTAAGGGACAGCTACTTACCACCCTAATTTGTGCATTCTTCAAGACAGAATGAGAGGAAAAGCTTTGTATGACCCTAAAACTCTTAAACTAGAAGATTTATCTCAGCTTCATGACTTAACACTTAATACAAGTTTGCTCACTTTGTCCTGTTGTGAATGGTACTTAAATGCAAACCTGGGCTCAGTGAAACATTTTTCATACACGCTAATATACTTTGTCAATATTGTCCTGGTTTATAGAATATAAGGGTTTATATATAAGTTTGCTAAAAAATTGGTTGCATTTAGGATGAAATTAGAAAATACAATGAAGACATCAATCAATATATCTGGCACCTGCAACAGCATCATACAAATAAAATAACTTTTCCCACAGATCAAATGATATGAGTCAGCCGCAGGGGCAAATTGCATTATGTGCATCTACTATAACAATAAGACTTAATACTCAAAATCTGCTCATCTTTTTACTTGATCTATTTCGACACACTCAGACTTGCAGGAGTTAAAATAAAAGTGCAAATGTTTACTTAAACACATTACTTTAGAAAAACTTTCATGTGCTTCAAAACAGTTGAGTAAGCAGTTTTCACTCTCATACAAAAACAAAGTTGAAGAAGGGAGTATAATTGAATTATTGAAGAAGGACATAAAACTTAATGATAAATCCCAATACACTCAATCAGGCTCACAAATTTTGCGTAGCAATTGATGGATCTTTCGTCCAGTGATGCTGACAGATGATGGTTCTGAACATGTTGCCTCAGTTTCTGATAAAACACAACAATAGTTAATATCATATGTGGATAAGCTTGTACGTGGAAGAGTAACGTTTCTGATACTTAATTAACATCATATTTGGATGAGCGCATATGTGAAGAAAGGATTGATACAATAATAAATTATAGTAAGAGACCAGAAATCCTGAAGAATGTAAAAAACCTATGCACAATCTTTCCCTTTGATGACATAATCTATTATTATTAAGTGATAGAGCTGTAGCGAGCTTACAATATTGCTCGCTGCTTGCAACATTTTGATGCAAGACTCAAGCCTCTGATACAACACACACATACAAAATCTGATGCCTTTGGGGAATTTCCCACAATCTACAGAACTCGCAGTTCGCTTAAAAAGGGTCAGGGGCAGTCAATGCATCTTATACAGTAATTATTGCCTAAATGTCCATCGCTATTATATCAGTAATGCCGCAGTCTCAGTTAATCCGATTTTCTTCTATACAATGCCCCTGTAAGGGTCTGTTTCAAAACCAAAATTTCACCCCAAATGCCCGTCCTAATTCTAATTGACCGGGCTGGCATCGTGATTGAGTGAGGCATGAGGTATGAACAGAATTATGTTTCCCTTGACTCGCACATGTCGTGCATTTGGATCTTTGAGGCGAGCGGTCAAGCCGCCTGTGCGTTCATCAGCTTTAAAGAACTTAATGGTTTCCAGGTGTCTCTATTTCTCCCATTCCATTTTACATAAAACTGGGGATTATTCTAAAACAAAAATCTGGTTATAAATCTTTATCCTTGCCTGTCCATTGTCTTAATTTCTGAATAATGCTCGATAATCTCCTTTGATAATCACCTCCAACTTTTTGCCCTGACCGATTTTCCAATAAATGCCCTTGTGGTCTTGAAGTTAAAGCCCATTGTTTTCTGCTTCCCAAGCCCTGGGCACTAAGGTGGTAACTACTGTACTCTTATTTTGCATTATTTGACAAATTAATATGAGACCAGTAGGTCTATATAACAACAATGCTTTTCTGAGCTGAATATAATCTTTTAACATTTTAATCATAATTTAGCATAATATATCTTTTTCAATGTATGATTATGGTACCTTTTGCATAAACAAAAACTCTTTGTCATATTCATCTGTTGGCCTCAGGTAATATGCTTTAGGGCTCCACCATATATTAGTTTACTGTAATCTGAATGGAAGGAAGGGCAGAAGAGAAAAACAAACCTGATATGTGTACAATTGAAATAATATATAATATTTCATTATAGAGATACATGTACATAGTAAGGATAATGTTTGGGATGAAGTACTGATACTGTTATCGGATACCAATGACAGAAGCAGTTGGTAATGAGTTGCATTCT
>JAXRKP010000243.1:402500-404710 GCA_037039925.1 Doris montereyensis
TTTACACCCTTAAAAATGTATCTTAGCCTGTGACTGATTATTGCTAAATATATACTTTTTCTCAGCTGCACACAAAATAAATGTATATACATAATAAATGTATCACGAAATTTATCATACTATTCTAATATATTTTTGTTTGTGTGTGTGTGTGTGTTTGTGTGTGTGTGTGTGTGTTTTTTGGGGATGCAGTTTCTCGATCCAGGTATTGAAAATCAGAGTTCAGAAAGGTGCTGCGTTGTCGGCTTTTAATGTTGGATCAAGCACCATTTCTCATTGCATACATAAACCTAAGGTACGTTGATTGAACATTGTCCCTTTAAACGATTTCGCAATAAATTTAAATTTAGTGTTAAATTTTGGATGTAACAAATCACATTTCCCAACAAACTGTTATCCTCTTTTCATTTCCATTGTTTATTTCATCAGTACTCTTTTCATCATTTATATCGACTCTTTTCATTTACATTTATATCGTTTATATGTACTCTTTTCATTTCCACCATTTATATCGTTTATAACTCTTTTCATTTCCACCATTTAATCGTTTATATGGCCATTTATAATAGGACTCTTTTCATTTCCACCATTTATTTCCACCAATATCGTACTCTTTTCGTTTCCACCATTTATATCGTTTATATGTACTCTTTTCGTTTCACCATTTATAGGACTCTTTTCAAAAATCCACCATTTAGATCGTACTCTTTTCATTTCCACCATTTATAAAGACTCTTTTCTTTCACAATGGCTTCCGTGTATATTCACATTCGTAAAGCTGTCACATAATCGTGAGTCATTTAAGATTGCATGCAAGTCACAGATGTGTGTCCCTGTATTCTGGGAGACTTGGTAGTCCAGATGGAACAGCCTCTCCAGAAAAGGTCGTGGGTTGTCGGTGAGCCATTTTCTACTGTTTTAGTACAAGCTCTCTCCCCACTCCCCCTGCCCACTCCCTGGTCAGGGGATACTCCTACCAAAACCCCCAAGATCACCTTGGTTGTGGATGTGGGTAAATCATCAAATCAATCAAATAAAACCACGTCTTCCAACATACAAAATTAGGAAACCCTAGAGTTGTGAATTTACAAAACCACAGCTTCCATTCACGACGTTGTACTCCCTCTACTTTCCTCACTCGTGTTAGGTGGAACCTCTTCTGCCAATGATCTTCAGAGTGTTAACAGCGCCTAACAGGCTCCATTCCTGTGAGCCAAGGACTTTGAATGAAATGGCCTGGTGGGGAAAATTATGTACTTTGTGCGGGAAGATGGACTGTAAAATACCTCTCTTTATCTTTTATTTGGGGAAAAGGGGGGGTATGATGGTCAGATGAATATTGATAGTGATAATAATAATAATAATAATGATAATGTTAATGATGATAATGATAATGGTCATTATGATGATAATGATCATGATGATAAATGATAATATTCATAATGATAAGGATGATGATAATAATAACAATAATAATAATAATAAAATAATAATAATAATAATAATAATAATAATAATATCAACAACAATGATAATAATGATAATGTTAATAATAATAATGACAATGATAGCTATAATGATAATGATCATAATGATAATGATAATATTGATAATGATAATGATAATACTACTACTACTACTAATAATATTTAATATCAACAACAATGATAATAATAATGATAATCGTAATGATAATGATAATGATAATGATAATGATAATGATAATAATGATAATGATAATGATAATGATAATGATAATGATACTATTGATAATAATATATAATGATGATGATAATAATAATAATAATAATAATAATAATAATAATAATAATATCAACAACAATGATAATAATAATAATAATGCTAAAAATAATAATGATAATAATAATTTTAATGATAATGATCATAATGATAATGATAATATTGCTAATGATAATGATAATAATAATAATAATAATAATAATAATAATAATAATAATAATAATATTAATAACAATAATAATAATAATAATAATAATAATAATAATAATAATAATAATAATAATAATAATAATAATATCAACAACAATGATAATGATAATAATGACAATGTTGATGATAATGATAATGATAGTGGTAGTGATAGTGATAATGATAATGGTAATGGTAATGATAATGATACTGATAATGATAATAATGATAGTGATAATGATAATGATAAGGATAATAAT
>JAXRKP010002430.1:2500-5000 GCA_037039925.1 Doris montereyensis
GTTGTTTGTCAGGAAGCAAGCGTATACTGTTTTTAGTTCTGGTTACCCTAATATCTTTTGCCCTTTGGTTGTGTCGAGTATTTAACTTCACTGTCAATGTGGCTTCGGAGCATAAGAAAGCTTTTGTAAAATTCTCAATAATGACGTCATTGTATTTCTACTTTTCTTCTCATTTTGCCTCTTTAGCTCGCTGGCAAGCATAGGCCTGGCAAGCATAGGCCATCAACAAACAATCTCCAATCAAGTTTTCTCTCCTGGGCCGGTATCTCCATAGATTTCCATGTTTGCACCGTCCTCTTCATCAATCCCTCCAGTCTCTTCATCTTGTAGCTCTTGGCCAACCCTTCAATCCTTTACCTGCCAGTTCCTCATTGTCATTGCATTTGTTGCAAACAAATTCTGCAATTCAAGTTATTTATCTCAACAGCTGTACATTGTACTACAATACAGGAATGGCAGCAGCTGTAAAAACAACAGCAACTGCTACAACAACAACAACAACTACTACTACTACTACTACTACTACTACTACTACTACTACTACTACTACTACTACTACTACTACTACTACTACTACTACTACTACCACTACTTAATACCACTAATACACTACTACTGCTGCTGCTGCTGCTACATACTACTACAACTACTACTACTACTTACTACTACTACTACTACTACTACTAGTACTACTACTACTATTACTACTACTACTACTGCTACCACCAGACTACTACTACTACTACTACTACTACTACCACTACTACTACTACTACTAATTACCACTACCACTATTACTACTACTAATACTACTACTACTACTACTAATACTCACTACTACTTATACTACTACTACTACTACTACTGTTACCATCACTATTACTACTACTAGTAATACTACTACCTATACCACTACCACCACTACTACTACCACAAACTACCACTACTACCACTACTACTACCACTACCACTAATACTACCAATTTACCACTACCACTACCACACACTACCACTACTACCGCCGCTACTACTACCACTACTACCACTACTACCACTACTACTACTACTACTACTATTACTACCACCGCTACCACTACTACTACTACCACTACTACTACTACTATTGCTATTATCATCACCACTACCACCACTTGTTTACCACCACTACTACTACCACTTACCCTACCATTTCTACTACTACTAATACTACTACCACTACTACTACTAATCACTACCACTACCACTACCACCACTACCACCAATTACTTTTACTACCAGTACTACTACCATTACTATTTACTACTACTACTACTAATATTACATTCTATAATAATATTAATATTATAATTCATTTCTATAGCGCCCACTCTCATCTTACGACAGCTCTAAGCGCATTTATATATTATACATAGTAAAAAAAACCATGAGCAATGTACATATACAAAATAAATAAATAATTAAATGAATAAATAAATAAATACATGACAGCATAATATAATTTATAAAGGTGTATGGTACATGAATTAAAATCGCATAATGAAAATAATTACTTTTCTTCTAAGAAGCATTGCATGAGGTAGGTTTTTGAGATGTTTTTAAAGGTGTCTTCCAACGTGTCAAACATAGATCGTATTGACAGCGGAAGAGAATTCCAGATGTGAGGACCTGCGTATCTAAAAGAGCGCAGTGACAGTTTTGTCAGGCCTTTCTTGGGGGAACACTTAACAGACATTGATTTGTAGATCTCAGTTGGCGGGATGGGACATAACCAGAGATCAGGTCATTTGAATAATTTGGAGCTCTATCAGTTTTACATTTGTGACACAAAGTTGCAATTTTGTATATTATTCGTTTATCGATCAAGAGCCAATGCAGAGACATGAACATAGGGGTAATGTGTTCATATTTCTTTTTCTTCAAAATCACTCTGGCCGCATGGTTTTAAACAGGGAGTTGCAATATTCAATTTTGGAAAAAATGTGTGCTGAAGTCAACATTTTAAGAGAATTTAAATTAAAAAGTTTGATAGATGCCCGAATCGTCTGATTCGAGGTAAGTTTTACAGAAATGGTTTATACGGTGTTCCATAGATAAATTATAATCGAAACAAACCCCACGATTTTTAGCGTTCTGCGTAGATTTTATTTTCTTTGTTTTTGACCCTCCTAGAGTTAGTTCCGTCAGGCCAACTGAGATTTTTTTGATTACATAGTTATATTTCGGTTTTTTATTCATTCAGTTTAAGCTCGTTAGTAGACATCCACGCTTTTACATGAGATATACATAATTCCATGGATTTCAAAATATAATTTGTATTTGTAGACATGGCAGATTTGTAAAGTTGCATATCGTCAGCATACATGTGATGGTTTACTCCTTGCTGTTTGACAATATCACCAAGCGGTTGTGTATACAATGTATATAGTAGGGGACCAAGCACTGACCCTTGTGGAACCCTGTACTTGAATGGAAAAAAAGAAGATTGCACTTCAGCAAGAGA
>JAXRKP010002430.1:7500-20000 GCA_037039925.1 Doris montereyensis
AAGATGAAGATGAATATGATGATGATGATAAAGATGATGATGATGAAGATGTTGATAATGATGATGATGATGATGATGATGATGGTGGTGGTGGTGATAGTGATGATGAGGATGATGATGATGATGATGATGATGATGATGATGATGATGATGATGAGGATGATGATGATAATGATTAGGATGAAGATAATGATGATGAAGACAATGATGATGATGAGTGATGATGATGATGATGATGATGATGAAGATAATGATGATAATGATGATGATGATGATGATGATAATAATGATGAAGATGATGATGGTCAATATAATGATGATGCTGATGATGATGATGATGATGAAGATAATGATGATGATGATGATGATGATTATGATGATTATGAGGATGATGGTGGTTAGACATCGTTCATCCACTACATATGCCTTCCAGTGAGCTCTGTTCCCTCTTTCCTTTGACACAAACAAAAATGTAACTGTTTGAAGCCTGGTCCTATGTGTAGCTTTTACACATCATGAGGTGACTTGAACAACACACCACACCATTGCATATGGTATTTAGTGTTCACCTGAATGTGTGTAATAAAACACCATCAACGTATATACATTTCTCGAAATTAAATATGGTTTGAATTAAATGTTTAAAAAAACCCAACTTAATGCCAACTAAGAATAATCCAATTTATTGCTAGTGAAACTCATGGTGAACACTAAAAGGCTTTATGATGACATCCAAGTTATTCTTCTTCTTTAAAAACCTTATAGGTCCAAACAAGGTCTACCTCAGAGGCGGCACACCATAACACACTTTGTAATGTATTTATTCGTCCATTGTTCAATTGTAGTTGTTTGTAACAGTAACACTGGGTTTAGATCTAGAACAATTGTAGCTGTTTGTAACAGTAACACTGGGTTTAAAAGAACTAGAACAATGGTAATTGTTTGTAACAGTAACACTGGTTTAGATCTAGAACAATTGTAGCTGTTTGTAACAGTAACACTGGGTTTAAAAGATCTAGAACAATGGTAATTGTTTCTAACAGTAACACTGGGTTTAGATCTAGAACAATGGTAATTGTTTCTAACAGTAACACTGGGTTTAGATCTAGAACAATGGTAATTGTTTGTAACAGTAACACTGGGTTTAGATCTAGAACAATGGTAATTGTTTCTAACAGTAACACTGGGTTTAGATCTAGAACAATGGTAATTGTTTCTAACAGTAACACTGGGTTTAGATCTAGAACAATTGTAGCTGTTTGTAACAGTAACACTGGGTTTAGATCTAGAACAATGGTAATTGTTTGTAACAGTAACACTGGTAACACTGGGTTTAAGATCTAGAACAATGGTAATTGTTTCTAACAGTAACACTGGGTTTAGATCTAGAACAATGGTAATTGTTTCTAACAGTAACACTGGGTTTAAATCTAGAACAATGGTAATTGTTTGTAACAGTAACACTGGGTTTAGATCTAGAACAATGGTAATTGTTTGTAACAGTAACACTGGGTTTAGATCTAGAACAATGGTAATTGTTTGTAACAGTAACACTGGGTTTAAAAGATCTAGAACAATGGTAATTGTTTGTAACAGTAACACTGGGTTTAGATCTAGAACAATGGTAATTGTTTGTAACAGTAACACTGGGTTTAAAAGATCTAGAACAATGGTAATTGTTTGTAACAGTAACACTGGGTTTAAAAGATCTAGAACAATGGTAATTGTTTGTAACAGTAACACTGGGTTTAAAAGATCTGGGAACAATGGTAATTGTTTCTAACAGTAACACTGTTTAAAAGATCTAGAACAATGGTAATTGTTTCTAACAGTAACACTGGGTTTAGATCTAGAACAATGGTAATTGTTTCTAACAGTAACACTGGGTTTAAGATCTAGAACAATGGTAATTGTTTCTAACAGTAACACTGGGTTTAGATCTAGAACAATGGTAATTGTTTCTAATTAGTAACACTGGGTTTAAAGATCTAGAACAATGGTAATTGTTTGTAACAGTAACACTGGGTTTTTAAACAATGGTAATTGTTTCTAACAGTAACACTGTGTTTAAAAGATCTAGAACAATGGTAGTTGTTTTAACAGTAACACTGGGTTTAAAAGATCTAGAACAATGGTAATTGTTTGTAACAGTAACACTGGGTTTAAAAGATCTAGAACAATGGTAGTTGTTTCTAACAGTAACACTGGGTTTAAGATCTAGAACAATGGTAATTGTTTGTAACAGTAACACTGGGTTTAAAAGATCTAGAACAATGGTAGTTGTTTCTAACAGTAACACTGGGTTTAAAAGATCTAGAACAATGGTAATTGTTTGTAACAGTAACACTGGGTTTAAAAGATCTAGAACAATGGTAATTGTTTCTAACAGTAACACTGGGTTTAAAAGATCTAGAACAATGGTAGTTGTTTGTAACAGTAACACTGGGTTTAGATCTAGAACAATGGTAATTGTTTTAACAGTAACACTGTTTTTAAAAGATCTAGAACAATGGTAATTGTTTGTAACAGTAACACTGGGTTTAATCTAGAACTGTTGTTTAAAAGATCTAGAACAATGGTAATTGTTTGTAACAGTAACACTGTGTTTAAGATCTAGAACAATGGTAATTGTTTGTAACAGTAACACTGTGTTTAAAAGATCTAGAACAATGGTAATTGTTTAACAGTAACAGTTTAACTAGAACAATGTAATTGTTTTAACAGTAACACTGTTTTTAAAAGATCTAGAACAATGGTAATTGTTTGTAACAGTAACACTGTGTTTAAAAGATCTAGAACAATGGGTTGTAACATAACACTGGGTTTAGATCTAATGGTAATTTGTTTGTAACAGTAACACTGGTTTAGATCTAGAACAATGGTAATTGTTTGTAACAGTAACACTGGGTTTAAAAGATCTAGAACAATGGTAATTGTTTGTAACAGTAACACTGGGTTTAAAAGATCTAGAACAATGGTAATTGTTTGTAACAGTAACACTGGGTTTAGATCTAGAACAATGGTAGTTGTTTGTAACAGTAACACTGGGTTTAGATCTAGAACAATGGTATTGTTTATAACAGTAACACTGGGTTTAAAAGATCTAGAACAATGGTAGCTGTTTGTAACAGTAACACTGGGTTTAAAAGATCTATAACAATGGTAATTGTTTGTAACAGTAACACTGGGTTTAAAAGATCTAGAACAATGGTAGTTGTTTGTAACAGTAACACTGGGTTTAAAAGATCTAGAACAATGGTAGTTGTTTATAACAGTAACACTGTGTTTAAAAGATCTAGAACAATGGTAATTGTTTGTAACAGTAACACTGTGTTTAAAAGATCTATAACAATGGTAAAACAATGGTTTAGTTAGAACAATTTGTAACAGTAACACTGTGTTTAAAGATCTAGAACAATGGTAGTTGTTTGTAACAGTAACACTGGGTTTAAAAGATCTAGAACAATGGTAATTGTTTGTAACAGTAACACTGTGTTTAAAAGATCTAGAACAATGGTAGTTGTTTCTAACAGTAACACTGGGTTTAGATCTATAACAATGGTAATTGTTTGTAACAGTAACACTGGGTTTAGATCTAGAACAATGGTAGTTGTTTCTAACAGTAACACTGTGTTTAGATCTAGAACAATGGTAGTTGTTTGTAACAGTAACACTGGGTTTAGATCTAGAACAATGGTAGTTGTTTCTAACAGTAACACTGGGTTTAGATCTAGAACAATGGTAATTGTTTGTAACAGTAACACTGGGTTTAGATCTAGAACAATGGTAATTGTTTGTAACAGTAACACTGGGTTTAAAAGATCTAGAACAATGGTAATTGTTTGTAACAGTAACACTGGGTTTAAAGATCTAGAACAATGGTAATTGTTTGTAACAGTAACACTGGGTTTAGATCGAACAATGGTAATTGTTTGTAACAGTAACACTGGGTTTAGATCTAGAACAATGGTAATTGTTTGTAACAGTAACACTGGGTTTAGATCTAGAACAATGGTAATTGTTTGTAACAGTAACACTGGTTTTAGATCTAGAACAATGGTAATTGTTTGTAACAGTAACACTGGGTTTAGATCTAGAACAATGGTAATTGTTTCTAACAGTAACACTGGGTTTAGATCTAGAACAATGTTTGTAAATTGTTTTCTAACAATAGTTGTTTGTAACAGTAACACTGGGTTTAGATCTATAACAATGGTAGTTGTTTGTAACAGTAACACTGTGTTTAGATCTCAGAACAATGGTAGTTGTTTCTAACAGTAACACTGGGTTTAGATCTAGAACAATGGTAGTTGTTTCTAGCAGTAACACTGGGTTTAAAAGATCTAGAACAATGGTAATTGTTTCTAACAGTAACACTGTGTTTAAAAGATCTAGAACAATGGTAATTGTTTGTAACAGTAACACTGAGTTTAAAAGATCTAGAACAATGGTAATTGTTTGTAACAGTGACACTGGGTTTAGATCTAGAACAATGGTAATTGTTTGTAACAGTAACACTGGGTTTAGATCTAGAACAATGGTAATTGTTTCTAACAGTAACACTGGGTTTAAAAGATCTAGAACAATGGTAATTGTTTGTAACAGTAACACTGGGTTTAAAAGATCTAGAACAATGGTAATTGTTTGTAACAGTAACACTGGGTTTAAAAGATCTAGAACAATGGTAATTGTTTGTAACAGTAACACTGGGTTTAGATCTAGAACAATGGTAATTGTTTCTAACAGTAACACTGGGTTTAAAAGATCTATAACAATGGTAATTGTTTGTAACAGTAACACTGGGTTTAAAAGATCTAGAACAATGGTAATTGTTTGTAACAGTAACACTGGGTTTAAAAGATCTAGAACAATGGTAATTGTTTCTAACAGTAACACTGTGTTTAAAAGATCTAGAACAATGGTAATTGTTTGTAACAGTAACACTGGGTTTAGATCTAGAACAATGGTAATTGTTTGTAACAGTAACACTGTGTTTAAAAGATCTAGAACAATGGTAATTGTTTGTAACAGTAACACTGGGTTTAAAAGCTCTAGAACAATGGTAATTGTTTGTAACAGTAACACTGGGTTTAGATCTAGAACAATGGTAATTGTTTCTAACAGTAACACTGTGTTTAAAAGATCTAGAACAATGGTAGTTGTTTGTAACAGTAACACTGGGTTTAAAAGATCTAGAACAATGGTAATTGTTTGTAACAGTAACACTAGGTTTAAAAACTCTAGAACAATGGTAATTGTTTGTAACAGTAACACTGGGTTTAGATCTAGAACAATGGTAATTGTTTCTAACAGTAACACTGGGTTTAGATCTAGAACAATGGTAGTTGTTTGTAACAGTAACACTGGGTTTAAAAGCTCTAGAACAATGGTAATTGTTTCTAACAGTAACACTGGGTTTAGATCTAGAACAATGGTAATTGTTTGTAACAGTAACACTGGGTTTAGATCTAGAACAATGGTAATTGTTTGTAACAGTAACACTGGGTTTAAAAGATCTAGAACAATGGTAATTGTTTCTAACAGTAACACTGGGTTTAAAAGATCTAGAACAATGGTAATTGTTTGTAACAGTAACACTGGGTTTAGATCTAGAACAATGGTAGTTGTTTGTAACAGTAACACTGGGTTTAAAAGATCTATAACAATGGTAATTGTTTGTAACAGTAACACTGGGTTTAAAAGATCTAGAACAATGGTAATTGTTTCTAACAGTAACACTGTGTTTAAAAGATCTAGAACAATGGTAATTGTTTGTAACAGTAACACTGGGTTTAAAAGATCTATAACAATGGTAATTGTTTGTAACAGTAACACTGGGTTTAGATCTAGAACAATGGTAATTGTTTCTAACAGTAACACTGGGTTTAGATCTAGAACAATGGTAATTGTTTGTAACAGTAACACTGGGTTTAGATCTAGAACAATGGTAATTGTTTGTAACAGTAACACTGGGTTTAAAAGATCTAGAACAATGGTAATTGTTTGTAACAGTAACACTGGGTTTAAAAGATCTAGAACAATGGTAATTGTTTGTAACAGTAACACTGGGTTTAAAAGCTCTAGAACAATGGTAATTGTTTGTAACAGTAACACTGGGTTTAGATCTAGAACAATGGTAATTGTTTCTAACAGTAACACTGGGTTTAAAAGATCTAGAACAATGGTAATTGTTTCTAACAGTAACACTGGGTTTAGATCTAGAACAATGGTAATTGTTTCTAACAGTAACACTGTGTTTAAAAGATCTAGAACAATGGTAATTGTTTGTAACAGTAACACTGTGTTTAAAAGATCTAGAACAATGGTAATTGTTTCTAACAGTAACACTGTGTTTAAAAGATCTAGAACAATGGTAATTGTTTGTAACAGTAACACTGGGTTTAAAAGATCTAGAACAATGGTAATTGTTTGTAACAGTAACACTGGGTTTAGATCTAGAACAATGGTAATTGTTTGTAACAGTAACACTGGGTTTAAAAGATCTAGAACAATGGTAATTGTTTGTAACAGTAACACTGGGTTTAGATCTAGAACAATGGTAATTGTTTGTAACAGTAACACTGGGTTTAGATCTAGAACAATGGTAATTGTTTGTAACAGTAACACTGGGTTTAAAAGATCTAGAACAATGGTAATTGTTTGTAACAGTAACACTGGGTTTAAAAGATCTAGAACAATGGTAATTGTTTGTAACAGTAACACTGGGTTTAAAAGATCTAGAACAATGGTAATTGTTTGTAACAGTAACACTGGGTTTAGATCTAGAACAATGGTAATTGTTTGTAACAGTAACACTGGGTTTAAAAGATCTACAAAATCGATTTTGATTAATTTCGTTATGATTCGAAGGAAATTGGGTATCTATTTAACCACTGTGAAGTTCTCTGGAGCCATGGGCCATATATTTTGTTTGCTCTCCCTGTATAGCGTAGTGGTTAGGGTGTCCGGCCCAACCACTCAAGGTCTGAACAATGGTTTGCTCCCAACGCTCCTGCTAGAACAATTAGTTTCTCGCGGGCTGTTTCGATTTCAACAGTAACACTGGTTTACATCCATAACAATGGTAAGGTGATCTCAGGGTTTTTGGTAGAACAATGGGATCTTTAACATTCACAGAGTGTAAATCGGAACCTCATTTATTTTGCTACAGTTAGTTTATTTTATCTGAACGCTTGTTGTAACAGCAACATTTTTATTGAACAGCATTGAATTCACACCTACAAATAGAAAACAAGGACTCGGCAGTCAAAAGGTAAGGTGTCGGCCGCTTAACTAAAAGGTTGTACGTTCAAGCACTGGCAGGTTAGACAGTTTTCTAGAGTTTTTTCGAGTACAACCCTGGCCTCCCCTCCCTGGTCCAGGTAGGTGGATCAACATCTAGTCCTGTCGGAGACGGGTTTAAATAGAACAAGGAGGTCCGTAACATGTGCAAATAACAACACTGTAACAGTAATACTGGTTTAGAAACCTTGAGCAATTGTTTTAAAAGTCCTGCCAAAAAACCCAGAGATTACGAACTGTCACAGAATTGACTGTTAGTTATGATTGATTAGATCAAATTAAATAAAAAAGAATAAATAAAGTTAATGATCGAAATCACGATTGACCGACGGGGTCTCTCGTCCTCTGAAGATTTTCTGTCTTTTAGCTCATTATTTATTCAATGTTTTCTTCTGCTTTGCCTGTAAATCTAAATTCAGTAATAACATACTTTTTGTTAAAATAAAGTACATTTTATGATCCACTTTCTTGTTTTCCCCCTCCCCCCCACCCCCTCATCATATCCATATTATTATTTTGTTTTGTTTGATAGTTACCTTAGAATGCCCTGTCACTTAAATCTGTTATGTCGATTCTTTGGAAAATAATAGAATGTTCTTCTTCTACAGTCGATTATAGTCTTTGGTTTGTTTTTGGTGATATTTTCCTATTCAGTGAGAACATCAACTTAGATCATTTATCAGGGATTCAATATTCTTTCTCAGTCCTCTACAGAAATGGGGAACACCCCAGCGGTCCAAAACAAAAAAAGAAAAGGACAAAAAGTCTCAACCAGAGGTCGTTGGTTCGTGTCCCGACAGATTGAAAAAGGTTTCTTAAAAAAGAGTTGGTACCCGGGAAGATTTAGGCCGCCGGACTGGGAATCATGAGGTCTCGGTTTCGAATCTTGGCAAAGCCAAGCCCGATTTCATTTAATTTGTTCCTTAGAGGATAGGCATTTAACTTACACGCATTCCGACCCAGGGGCCAAATGAGTACAAGCACTAGTTTGGGAGTAAAAATCTGCGCTCCTCAAATTAGTTTTCCTGTTTTGGATTTGATTTACCCATATCCATAACTTCAAAAAAGGTGATCTCAAGGGTTTGTTCCAATGGATCTTTAACATTATGGGAAACCAAAATAATTTCCGGCTTCTCTATGGAGCCTACAAATAGGCCTGGAGGAACTTTTCTTACATCTCCCCGAGTTCAGTTTTCTGAGCGATAACAACCCAGGTCTCCGTGTCCAGGTAGGTGGATAACACTTTGTGTAAAGGATGAAAAAGAGGTCCCATGTGCAAATAACAACACTGTGCACTTTAAAGGAGCAAAATTAAAACTCCTACCTAAAAACCCAGAGATTACCCTAGTTGTGGATGTTGGTAAGATCAAATTAAATGAATAAATAAAGTTAATGAAAATCACTTGACCAAAATCCCGTCCCTGAAGATTTTCTGTCTTTAGCTCCCATTACGTTTTCTTCTGCTATTTAAATCCTAAATTCATAATAACATACGAAATAAAACTAACACTTTCTGTCTCCCTCCCCCCCACCTCATCATATCCCGTCACTTTAATACCTTCATGCCCTGTGACTTAAATCTGTTATGTCGATTCTTTGGTTTTCAGTCGCAGTCTGGTTTGTTTTTTAAAATTCCTATTCAGTAGAACATCAGCCTAGATCATGTTTTCAGGATTCAATATTCTGGGCAGTATTAAAACTCCTCAAAATCCCCAAGAGGTCGTTGGTTTTCCAGACAGTGAAAAAGGTTTCTTGAGTTACCCGGGAAACTCCGGACTAAAATCCCCTGTCTGTTTTCTTGGCAAAGCCAAGCCCGACATTGTGTTCCTTGGGATAGGCTATTTTAAAATTCGCCACTCAACCCAGATCCCCTGTCTGTTTTTCAAACTGGTTGGGAGTAAAAAATTCCTGCTCAAACTAGCTTCCTGTCGAGGAGGTGATTATTATGCCCTTGTTCCGCTTCCACTATTAAAATTCCTACTAAAGATGGCCTGTCTTTTCTTACATCTCCCGGTCAGATCTGAGGCTCGTGTATTAAAATTCCTACTAAGATCCCGTCTGTTTTCAGGAACAGTCTGGGCACTATTAAAACTCCTACCAAAATCCCCTGTCTGTTTTTCAGGCAGTCTGGGCACTATTAAAACTCCTACCAAAATCCCCTGTCTGTTTTTAGGCAGTCTGGGCACTATTAAAACTCCTACCAAAATCCCTGTCTGTTTTTTAGGCAGTCTGGGTACTATAAAACTCCTACCAAAATCCCTGTCTGTTTTTTTCAGGCAGTCTGGGTACTATTAAAGCTCTACCAAAAATCCCCTGTCTGTTTTTAGGCAGTCTGGGTACTATTAAAACTCCTACCAAATCCCTGTCTGTTTTTTAGGCAGTCTGGCACTATTAAAACTCCTACCAAAATCCCCTGTCTGTTTTTTTTAGGCAGTCTGGGTACTATGAAAACTCCTACAAATATCCCCTGTCTGTTTTTTAGGCAGTCTGGGCACTATTAAAACTCCTACCAAATCCCTGTCTGTTTTTAGGCAGTCTGGGCACTATTAAAACTCCTACCAAAATCCCTGTCTGTTTTTAGGCAGTCTGGGCACTATTAAAACTCCTACCAAAATCCCTGTCTGTTTTTAGGCAGTCTGCTAACTATGAAAACTCTACCAAAATCCTGTCTGTTTTTTAGGCAGTCTGGGTACTATGAAAACTCCTACCAAAATCCCCTGTCTGTTTTTAGGCAGTCTGGGCACTATGAAAAACTCCCTAAAATCCCCTGTCTGTTTTTTAGGCAGTCTGGGTACTATGAAAACTCTACCAAAATCCCCTGTCTGTTTTTAGGCAGTCTGGGTACTATTAAACTCTACCAAAATCCCCTGTCTGTTTTTAGGCAGTCTTGGTACTATTAAAACTCCTACTAAAATCCCTGTCTGTTTTTTAGGCAGTCTGGGTACTATGAAAACTCTACCAAAATCCCCTGTCTGTTTTTTAGGCAGTCTGGGTACTATTAAAACTCCTACCAAAATCCCCTGTCTGTTTTAGGCAGTCTGGGCACTATGAAAACTCCTACCAAAATCCCTGTCTGTTTTTTAGGCAGTCTCTACCAAAATCCCTGTCTGTTTTTTAGGCAGTCTGGGTACTATAAAACTCCTACCAAAATCCCCTGTCTGTTTTTTAGGCAGTCTGGGTACTATAGCTCCTACCAAAAATCCCCTGTCTGTTTTAGGCAGTCTGGGTACTATTAAAACTCCTACCAAAATCCCCTGTCTGTTTTTAGGCAGTCTGGGTACTATTAAAACTCTACCAAAATCCCTGTCTGTTTTTAGGCAGTCTGGGCACTATTAAAACTCCTACCAAAATCCCCTGTCTGTTTTTAGGCAGTCTGGGTACTATGAAAACTCCTGCAAAATCCCCTGTCTGTTTTTCAGGCAGTCTGGGTACTATTAAAACTCCTACCAAAATCCCTGTCTGTTTTTTAGGCAGTCTGGGTACTATGAAAACTCCTACCAAAATCCCTGTCTGTTTTTTAGGCAGTCTGGGTACTATAAACTCTGCAAATCCCTGTCTGTTTTTTAGGCAGTCTGGGTACTATTAAAACTCCTACCAAAATCCCCTGTCTGTTTTTTAGGCAGTCCTATGAAAACTCCTACCAAAATCCCTGTCTGTTTTTAGGCAGTCTGGGTACTATGAAAACTCTACCAAAATCCCCTGTCTGTTTTTTAGGCAGTCTGGGTACTATGAAAACTCCTACCAAAATCCCCTGTCTGTTTTTTAGGCAGTCTGGGTACTATTAAAACTCCTACCAAAATCCCCTGTCTGTTTTAGGCAGTCTGGGTACTATTAAAACTCCTACCAAAATCCCCTGTCTGTTTTTAGGCAGTCTGGGCACTATAAAAACTCCTACCAAAATCCCCTGTCTGTTTTTAGGCAGTCTTTATGAAAACTCCCACCAAAATCCCCTGTCTAGGCAGTCTGGGTACTATGAAAACTCCTACCAAAATCCCCTGTCTGTTTTCAGGCAGTCTGGAAGACACTATGAAAACTCTACCAAAATCCCCTGTCTGTTTTTTAGGCAGTCTGGGTACTATTAAAACTCTACCAAAATCCCCTGTCTGTTTTTCAGGCAGTCTGGGTACTATTAAAACTCTACCAAAATCCCCTGTCTGTTTTTTAGGCAGTCTGGGTACTATTAAAACTCTGCAAAATCCCCTGTCTGTTTTTAGGCAGTCTGGGTACTATTAAAACTCCTACCAAAATCCCTGTCTGTTTTCAGGCAGTCTGGGCACTACCAGAAAACTCCTACCAAAATCCCCTGTCTGTTTTTAGGCAGTCTGGGTACTATGAAAACTCCCTGCAAAATCCCTGTCTGTTTTTTAGGCAGTCTGAGTACTATTAAAACTCCTACCAAAATCCCCTGTCTGTTTTTAGGCAGTCTGGGCACTATTAAAACTCCTACCAAAATCCCCTGTCTGTTTTTTAGGCAGTCTGGGCACTATGAAAACTCCTACCAAAATCCCTGTCTGTTTTACTCCAAAATCTCCCTTTTGCAAAATCCCTGTCTGTTTTTAGGCAGTCTGGGTACTATGAAAACTCCTACCAAAATCCCTGTCTGTTTTTTAGGCAGTCTGGGTACTATTAAAACTCTACCAATATCCCCTGTCTGTTTTTTAGGCAGTCTGGGGAACTATTAAAACTCCTACCAAAATCCCTGTCTGTTTTTAGGCAGTCTGGGCACTATGAAAACTCCTACCAAAATCCTGTCTGTTTTTTTAGGCAGTCTGGGCACTATGAAAACTCCACCAATATCCCCTGTCTGTTTTAGGCAGTCTGGGTACTATGAAAACTCCTACCAAAATCCCTGTCTGTTTTTAGGCAGTCTGTGTACTATGAAAACTCCTACCAAAATCCCCTGTCTGTTTTTTCTGGGTACTAGAAAACTCTAAAATCCCTGTCTGTTTTAGGCAGTCTGGGCACTATGAAAACTCCTACCAAATCCCCTGTCTGTTTTTCAGGCAGTCTGGGTACTATGAAAACTCCTACCAAAAAAGTCTGGGCACCTATTAAAACTCCTACCAAAATCCCCTGTCTGTTTTTAGCAGTGGATGAAAACTTCTACCAAAAATCCCATGAAATCGCTTTAGCAGTGGATGTGGAGTAAAAGCAAAAAAAACAACAAAAAACAACAACTATACTGGACTGTCATATCG
>JAXRKP010002430.1:25000-37500 GCA_037039925.1 Doris montereyensis
TATAATATCTATGATATCTATAATATCTATACTATCTATAATATCTATAATATCTATAATATCTATGATATCTATAATATCTTTAATATCTATAATATCTATAATATCTATAATATCTATAATATCTATAATATCTATAATATCTATAATATCTATAATATCTATAATATCTATAATATCTATAATATCTATAATATCTATAATATCTATAATATCTATAATATCTATATCTATACTATCTATATATCTATATATATCTATAATATCTATAATATCTATAATATCTATATATATCTATAATATCTATAATATCTATATATCTATAATATCTATATATCTATAATATCTATAATATCTATAATATCTAATATCTATAATATCTATAATATCTATATATCTATAGTATCTATAATATCTATAATATCTATAATATCTATAATATCTATAATATCTATGATATCTATAATATCTATAATATCTATAATATCTATAATATCTATAATATCTATAATATCTATAATATATATATAATATCTAATATCTATAATATCTATAATATCTATAATATCTATAATATCTATATATCTATAATATCTATAATATCTATATATCTATAATATCTATAATATAGATAATATCTATAATATCTATAATATCTATAATATCTATAATATCTATATATCTATAATATCTATAATATCTATAATATCTATAATATCTATATATCTATAATATCTATAATATCTATAATATCTATAATATCTATAATATCTATAATATCTATAATATCTATAATATCTATAATATCTATAATATCTATAATATCTATAATATCTATAATATCTATAATATCTATAATATCTATGATATCTATAATATCTATATATCTATAATATCTATGATATCTATAATATCTATAATATCTATATATCTATATATCTATAATATCTATAATATCTATAATATCTATATATATCTATAATATCTATATATATCTATAATATCTATATATCTATAATATCTATATATCTATAATATCTATAATATCTATAATATCTATAATATCTATAATATCTATTATCTATAATATCTATAATATCTATAATATAATATCTATAATATCTATAATATCTATAATATCTATAATATCTATAATATCTATAATATCTATAATATCTATAATATCTATCTATAATATCTATAATATCTATAATATCTATAATATATATAATATCTATAATATCTATACTTATAATATTTATAATATCTATAATATCTATAATATCTATAATATCTATAATATCTATAATATCTATAATATCTATAATATCTATAATATCTATAATATCTATAATATCTATAATATCTATAATATCTATAATATCTATAATATCTATAATATCTATACTATCTATAATATCTATAATATCTATAATATCTATGTACTTATAATATTTATCTATCTATAATATCTATGTACTTATAATATCTAAATATCTATACTATCTATAATATCTATATATCTATAATATCTATATATCTATAATATCTATGTACTTATAATATTTATGTATCTATACTATCTATAATATCTATATATCTATAATATCTATATATCTATAATATCTATATATCTATAATATCTATATATCTATAATATCTATGTATAATATTTATGATATCTATAATATCTATAATATCTATAATATCTATAATATCTATAATATCTATAATATCTATAATATCTATGATATCTATAATATCTATATATATCTATAATATTTATAATATCTATAATATCTCTAATATCTCTAATATCTATAATATCTATAATTTTTATTATCTATACTATCTATAATATCTAATTTTTTTATTATCTATAATATCTACAATATCTATAATATCTGTAAAATATCTATAATATATATATATATATAATATATATATATATATATATATATATATATATATATATATATATATATATATATATATATATATATATATATATATATGTATAAAACTGCACAACTTTCTCCGCTCTAATCTCCGGAACCACTGCAGGTACAACCACCATATTTCCCACGTAGATTTCAAATAGCCTGTCTTAGGTTTTAGCTAATAAACTGTTGGATCAAATCAGTGTTTCTAATCGATTGCAAAAAGATTGTTTTGCCTGCGATCCCCGAAAACATTTATTGTTACAAGATCTACTTTTTAGATTTCTGGTCATTACAATAAAAAATCCGCGCAACGTTAGTATCGATCTTTTAATCGTACTTGATATCACCCGTAACCGATACAGTGGTTTCTGAGTTAACCACAGTCTAGAGACCCAGCTTTTAAATAAAGATAGATTATATATTAGATAATAACCCAACATTATATACGGGTATGCTTGCTACATATAATTATGACGTGGTTGACCTTTGTTCGCCAAAGGCTTTGTTGATAGGACACTAGGGAAACTATACTTTTTGCATGTAGGTTTTGTTGATAGGACACTAAGGGAAACTATACTTTGCATGTAGGCTTTGTTGATAGGACACTAAGGGAAACTATACTTTGCATGTAGGCTTTGTTGATAGGACACTAAGGGAAACTATACTTTGCATGTAGGCTTTGTTGATAGGACACTAAGGGAAACTATACTTTGCATGTAGGCTTTGTTGATAGGACACTAAGGGAAACTATACTTTGCATGTAGGCTTTGTTGATAGGACACTAAGGGAAACTATACTTTGCATGTAGGCTTTGTTGATAGGACACTAAGGGAAACTATACTTTGCATGTAGGCTTTGTTGATAGGACACTAAGGTAAACTATACTTTGCATGTAGGTTTTGTTGATAGGACACTAAGGGAAACTATACTTTGATGTAGGCTTTGTTGATAGGACACTAAGGAAACTATACTTTGCATGTAGGCTTTGTTGATAGACACTAAGGAAACTATACTTTGCATGTAGGCTTTGTTGATAGGACACTAAGGAAACTATACTTTGTATGTAGGCTTTGTTGATAGGACACTAAGGAAACTATACTTTGTATGTAGGCTTTGTTGATATGACACTAAGGGAAACTATACTTTGTATGTAGGCTTTGTTGATACTAAGGAGACACTAGGCTTTGTTGATAGGACACTAAGGAAACTATACTTTGTATGTAGGCTTTGTTGATAGGACACTAAGGGAAACTATACTTTGCATGTAGGCTTTGTTGATAGGACACTAAGGGAGACTATACTTTTGCATGTAGGCTTTGTTGATAGGACACTAAGGAAACTATACTTTGTATGTAGGCTTTGTTGATAGGACACTAAGGGAAACTATACTTTGCATGTAGGCTTTGTTGATAGGACACTAAGGGAAACTATACTTTGCATGTAGGCTTTGTTGATAGGACACTAAGGGAAACTATACTTTGCATTTAGTCTTTGTTGATAGGACACTAAGGAAACTATACTTTGCATGTAGGCTTTGTTGATAGGACACTAAGGAAACTATACTTTGCATGTAGGCTTTGTTGATAGGACACTAAGGAAACTATACTTTGCATGTAGGCTTTGTTGATAGGACACTAAGGAAACTATACTTTGTATGTAGGCTTTGTTGATAGGACACTAGGAAACTATACTTTGTATGTATTGTTGATAGGACACTAAGGAAACTATACTTTGTATGTAGGCTTTGTTGATAGGACACTAAGGAAACTATACTTTGTATGTAGGCTTTGTTGATAGGACACTAAGGAAACTATACTTTGTATGTAGGCTTTGTTGATAGGACACTCAGGAGACTATACTTTGCATGTAGGCTTTCTTGATAGGACACTAAGGAGACTATACTTTGTATGTAGGCTTTGTTGATAGGACACTAAGGAAACTATACTTTGCATGTAGTCTTTGTTGATAGGACACTAAGGAGACTATACTTTGCATGTAGGCTTTAAGTCGTCCCCAGATCGTTTTTGTTTGATACAATGTTCTGCCACAAATGACGTTGACTTAATGTAAACTTCATTGTTTCCACGTCTTTGGGAGCATCATTTTCATTTAGCTAGCCCGCCATTTTGAACAGGTTATACCGGGTAATCTAAAAGTTGGAATAGTTCCAACGTTCACGCCCACCTGCGTAACCCCAGCATCGCTGATCGATCTGACTCGATCTATTAATGACGTATAATTGTGAGTTGGTCGATCTGGTTCATCACCGGGATGTGACATGATTGATGTATAAGAGTTGGTCGATCTGTTTGTTCATCACCCGGGATGTGACATGATTGTATAATCCCACATGACGTATAATTGTGAGTTGGTCGATCTGTTTGTTCATCCCCCGGGATGTGACATGATTGTATAATCCCACATGACGTATAATTGTGAGTTGGTCGATCTGTTTGTTCGCCAAATGCTCTGCTGATAGGCCTATAAGATAAGAGTAACCATATTTTGTACATAGGCTTTTAAATCATTTGCAGACAGTTTTGTTGAAGACAATGTTCTGCCACAAGTGATGTTGAATTTATGTAAACTTCATTGTTTTCTCGTCTTTGTTCATTCAGCTAGCCCACCATTTTGAACAGGTTATACCGGATAATTTAAAAAGTTGGAATAGTACCTTCACGCCCCGGTGCGTGACATCAGAATTGAATGCTAACCCGATCTAATAATCGTACTTGTTACCCCCAGGGTGTAATATGCTTGTATGATATATCAATACGCTGTTGTGCTCATACACACAGCACTGTCCTACAGTCCTCACTTCATCACAAGGGGATTGATTTTACGCTCGAGTTCTTACCAGAACCCTTAGAACGGAGCCTCTTAGCTTACGGCCTCAGCTGGCTCGGGCCCAGTTGTGGGTCCTTGCGGCTTAACTCGTCCTCGGCGAATCGGGTTGCCGCCATGAATTTGTATTGGGTAAGAAGGGGAACCACCCTTCCAATGCCGAGGCTTTGGGAATCGCAATGCGCCCCCCCCCCTGGACGTACTCGCCCTCTCGGTCGCCGTAAAACAAGGTCATGCTCATGAGAGCTCAGCCCAAAAATGGCGGAGTTTCCAACTTATCTCTAATAAATCAAGAGTAAACCTGCACCTAAGAGGGACTTAAGCGAACCTCTCTTACATTGAAGTCACGTTTATTTTTAAATTTTGCTTATTTTTTACACCATACAACCCTAACCACCGCCACCTCCCGGTCCCCAAATAAAGTAAAAATAGGTCCCATACTCAAAGTTGAGCGTTTGATATTCAGGAGAGGAGTCCTGACTGTTCCAGATACACGGCCTTGTGTGGCGGTAGTTCGCCATTGCTTTCAACGCCGCCTTTGCTTTCGCTGAGACAGAATAGACATAGACATAGCTACCCATTCTGCTGCTGGGTCGACAGAAGGACCAATAAATTTTGCCTGGACTGGGAATCAAACTCGAGCCTCCTTAGTAGTAGTCAGACACTCTACTGACTGAGCTACCGGTGCCTTCCCTCAATAAACAGATAAGAAAAAAATAACCTCAAAGTACTCCCCCCCCTCCCCCGTCACAAGAAAAAACCCACAACCGTTAAAACAATTAAAGCCCCCCCCCACCTTCTCACCAATGAACAATATGCCACATGAAACAAAACACTATGTAAAAAGATTCACCTTTAGAGAGACAAAAAACCCCCCAGATGCCAAAAAATATTCACCAAACATTAGCATCAACAACAACACACCAACGTGAATGTATGTGTGTATGTATGTATGTATGTATGTATGTATGTATGTATGTATGTATGTATGTATGTATGTATGTATGTATGTATGTATGCATGTATGTATGTATGTATGTATGTATGTATGTATGTATGTATGTATGTATGTATGTATGTATGTATGTATGTGTGTGTGTGTGTATGTATGTATGTATGTGTGTATGTATGTATTTATGTATGTATGTATGTATGTATGTATGTATGTATGTATGTATGTATGTATGTATGTTTGTATGTATGTATGTATGTATGTATGTATGTATGTATGTATGTATGTATATATTATGTGTATGTATGTAAGAATGTTATATATATATATATATATATATATATATATATATATATATATATATATATATATATATATATATGTAATCAATGTATTGAGAATATATTGTGCTTATCTTCATGCCATATCATATTATCATTGATAAATAAAAACATGTTTAACAAGTAAATGGAGTCCTTACTGATTTTCCCTGGCATCAAAGTAAAACGAGGGAAAGCAGCTCTGCATCGTCCTACTTTCTTTGGCCTCATGCACACACATTGGTGCGTACACTCGCTCTCCGTCTGAAAGTTGTTCTCGTTGCCCCACCCCACCATAGCCAAAAGGCTCACAGCTTTCTGACACTGGGTTGTAGGAGTACCTGGCAAGAGGTTTTTAAGACGGACGTTTATTTTGTTTGTTCATTTTGTCTTTCTTTCGAAAGAGCCTTGACCTTGGAACTGTAAGCTGCGCATTGAAACAATCGATTATGGCTGCGTTTGATAAGGGGCGGGGGGGGTGGTAGGGTGATATATCTTGCTCGAAAAAACTCGAGAACATTTTTTCAACTGTTGGCGGGGCTCGAGTTGACTACCGTTAAGTTGAGAGGCAGACACCTTACCTCTGTACTATCGAGTCCCCGCGACAAGGCAGACACCTTACCTCTGTACTATCGAGTCCCCGCGACAAGGCAGACATGCCGCACACGCAACAAGGAATTTTGATTTGATTTTGATTTAATTTACCCACATTCTCAACTAGGGTGTTCCCGGAGTCTTTAGAAGAAGTTTTAATTTACCCTGACTGCCCTGTATACAGCCAAACGATCTTTATTGTGTTGTGATCTGCACACGGGACCTCATTTTTATTGTCCATCTCCCATAGGACGACGGGAGGGGTGGGGTAAATCTTGTTCGAAAAAACTTGAGAATATTTTTCAACCGTTGGCGGGGCTCGAGCTCACTACCTTTAAGTTGAGAGGCTGACACCTTACCTTTGCAATACCGAGCCCCCGCGACAAGGAAGACGTGTGCTGTAGAAGTTATTGTATTGTAATAGTTCATGCCACCGGTCATTGGACAATGTTTACTTCTGTGTTGGTATGAATAGAATCTTATCTTTCATTACTGGCTTCATAATATTCATTTCTTTTATATTAGCAACGTCGTATGTTGTTATGTTTTGATATTATCGGTGGTTTGTTTTTGCACTCTGACGTAATATTTTATCTTTTTTCTTTCTTTCTTTTCTTTTTTCTTTCTTTCTTTAGCAGTTCCCATTCTACCTTTTGCCCGGAGATGATCTTTCTCCAGGATGCCCTGTCATGGCATTTTCTGTTTTCCTTAAAACGTTAAGTTTCTACACTTTAATGCCTCTTTTATATCTTCTTCCCACTTTCTCCGAAGTCTGCCTTTTGGTCTTTTACCTTAGGCTTTAGCACTGTATATTGATTTAGCTATTATATTGTCATTCATTCTGTTTACAAGCCCAAACTATGTCAGTTGATTTATTTCTATCTTAGGTTTTATGCCACCTGCTTTGGTTTGATCTCTTATTGTTGTGTTTCTGATTTTATCTCTTTTAGTTTTCCATACAACTCTTCTTAGATTTTTTATTTCAGTTGCTTGTACTCTACTGTATTCTCTACTGTCTAAGGTCCAGGTTTCGCGGCCATAGAGGAGAGTAAGGCAATAAACTGTGTTGTATACTGCCATTTTTGTTTTTGTTGACAATTCTTGTTTACCTATAAATGCCTTTCCTAGATGGTTATATATTGTAATTGTCTTTTTTTGATTCTCTGGCTGATTTTTTTCTTAGTTTTCTCTCTGAGTTAATCATTACTCCTAGGTAATTGTAGCTTTGAACTTGTTCTAAATTCTCTCTAAATTCTCCCTGCCCAATTTAAAAAAATGTGTTTTAGCTTCCCTAGTTACTAGCATTGTTTTGGTTTTCTTTTGCATTTACTCATTCTTCTTTGATTTAGTTCATTGTTCATCATGTTGATATTTGACTAAAGGTCACTTTCTGATTTTCCAAACAGAACTAAATCATCAGCAAATGAAAACATTGATACATTTACTGGTTTGAACTTCCACATACCTACATTCATTTTCTTCATTTTTGAGGATGCTTTGCGACTGAATCAAGAAATGTGATAAACAAATGAGGATTAAGGACACAACCCTGTCTTACTCCTATATCTACATCAAATTCTGCAGATATGTTTCCAGCTACTCTCACTGCACATGTTGGTTTATTGTAAAAACTTTTAATAGGCTTCTATTAAATTTTGCTCTACATTGTGTTCTTTTAAGGAATGCCATAGTTCGTCCATCCTCACAGTGTCAAATGCCTTTTTTAAGTCAATAAAACACAGGTGCAAGTCAATGTTTCTCTCAACGAATTTTTTACTATTATTTGTCTTATTGTAAAGATATGATCTTGTACATTTCTTCCTGATCTAAATCCACTCTGATGTTCTTAAATCTGATCCTCTACTCTTTTCCTTAGTCTCATTTCCAGTATCCTGGCATACACTTTTCCTGGTACACTAAGTAGTGATATCCCTCTTAGTTTGAGCATTCCATAGTTGATCCTTTCTTATGTATTGGTACTACCGTTCCCTTTTTCCAGTCGTCTGGCACCTGTTTGGACTTCCATACTTGTTGGAATATTGCATGTAGTAGTTTGTCTGCGCCTCGCTCCCTTGGTTTTTAATTCATTTTTGGATAAACTTGATCCTAATTGCACTTTTCTTATAACTGTTTGGATTTCTTCCATTGATATATCTACATCTTCAGCTGTATCCTCTGGATTACTTGTTACTCTTACTAATTGATCTTTACTCCTTGTTTCATACGTTCTGTAGGGATTATGTAATTGTTGAAAAGACTTTCTCCGTGTGTTCATGATTTCGCTGTCTTCGTTATTTCTCCTTTGGTATTTTTAATTTGTCGTATTGGGCATACTTTGGTCTTTCTGACGCTCTTCTTTACCCTCCCGCCCCCCCCCCAGAACAGCTTTTGAATTCCTTGAAAGTTTTTTTTTGAAGTCTCTGGTCCAAACTCTTCCCATTGTTCATTTTTTTGCTTTCCTCATTTCCTCTTTGGCGACAGTTCTTTTATTCACGGAATCTATCCTATCCCCTAGCCTCTTTGTTTACAAGTATTTCTTCCAGGCATCCTTCTTTTCTTTGATCTTCCACCATGTTTGTTCTTTTCCTATCTCCTTAAATTTGTTTCCTAATACAAACCTCTTCAGTACAACTGAGCAGTGTTTATTTACAGATTTGTCTCCTTTTCTTCTATTATGCTTTCATTCAGATCCATCTGCCTTTCACTGATAAATCTTTTTTCCTAGATTGGTATATCTGTTTTGCTATTGGTATGTTTAGTTCTTCTATTTTGAGTTCAGAACCTTCTTCTCTTTCCTTTTCTGTTTGTTTTCTTCAGCCAGCAATTTCACTTTAGCAATCATTAGACGATGATCACGAAATATTTCTGCTCATATGTTTACTCTTACATCCAATGTACTGTAAAAAGGGAACTGCTAACTATTATATAGTCTATCTTATCCTTATAAGGAAAAAAAGGTGTTGGCTATTTTCATGTTATTCTTTAGCAAAATATCTATTAGTCTTCTTCTTTACATATCGCTCATCCTGACGTTTCTACATTGTTGTCTACTCTAGCGTTCAAATCTCCTAAAAGCATTAGTTCCTGTTTGGGTATAAGATTTCTGCAGCAATTTGTAAATCGTTTTCGAAGATATATTTTTCTTCTTTAGTGGCGGCTTCTGTTTGGTCCATAAACTATTAACAATTTAAATATTTTTCTTCCTTTTGGTTTAATGTTTACCTCTAATAGCCAGGGGCTTATAAATTTCCAACTTTAGTAGCTCTTTCATGCCTTTTATACATATGAGGCCTACTCCTGCTCTAGCTCTATCTTTAACATCTACTCCTGAGAAGATTAAAGTATGATTTGGTCCCACATATTCTATTCTTTGCCTTTTTTTCTTTGTTTGTGTAAGGACCAAAATGTATACTTTGAATTTTTCCATTTCTTCAACTAATTCTCTCTTTTCCATTTATTGCCCTTATATTCCATGTTCCAAAAATCACTCTGTGTTCGTTTTCATGTTCGTCGTTGAAAGGTCAAGCCGGGTATATTGTATTTAGTTCTCTGAATCAGTTTGATTTTGATGAGCAGGATTAGTCCACTGTACCCTAGGTAGATTGTGGGTTGCCAATTGAGGCCCCCTACCAGGCCTTGTTATTTTCTGTCAGGGTTAACTCAGTTAGCCTTTGGTAAGCCAAGACCCACCTGCAAGGCAACGTAAGACTCGTGGAGGCCGGATCGTCTTCTCCCCGTACAGGTGCTTACCTGTCCACTGCCCGAGTAATATCATGTCAATTATAACAATTATTCATACACAAGCAGCCATAAAGAGGAACTCGTTCATATGTGGGAAAATACATGAAAATACATAAATAGACTTAAGATAAAATATGAATAGATACATATATTGATAGATCCATCGAAAGATAGTAGATAGATAGATAGATAGATAGATAGCTAGCTAGATAGATAAATAGATAGATAGATAGATAGATAGATAGATAGATAGATAGATAGATAGATAGATAAACAGATAAATAGATAGATAAATAGATAGATGCCATTTTAGATACATAAATGTATAGATAGATAGATAAAATATATATATATATATATATATATATATCTATATATATATATATATATATATATATATATATATATATATATAGATAGATGGATAGATAGAAAGATAGATATAGCTATATATAGAGATAGATAGATAGATAGATAGATAGATGGATAGATAGCTATATAGATAGATAGATAGATAGATAAATAGATAGGTTGATAGATAGATAGATCGATATATATATATATATATATAGATAGATGGATATATAGCTATATAGATAGATAGATAGATAGATAAATAGATAGGTGGATAGATAGAGGTATACAACCATATAATCATAAAGTGTGAACTATTATAACCATATCGTGAATTATCATGTAGCCATAACATAATACGTCTAGTTAACATTAACATGTAGCCATAACATAATACGTCTAGTTAACATTAACATGTAAGCCATAAAATATAACGTTCAGTTAACATTAACATTTAAGTTGATGATATATGTAAGAGATACACGTTTTTGTCATCAACACATTTCAGTTCATATTATTATAACAATCGCGATAAGTTGATAATAATTCCAAGAGAATCAAGTTTATGTAATCAACAAATTTAAGTTCGAATAACACTGAAGTGTTAGTTGATACGACCACAACCCATGTTACCTGTAATTCATTCGCAGTCCGTGTGTATTCATCTTTTAGTGTTGTGCAAAGTTTGCGTACAAGTAATTATAGTTTTAGTTGTTTTCCACGTGCCGTTGTTTTTCACTGGTGTGCCCCGACAATTCTCAATGGTACGCAATTTTTCTCCCTGATATCCGCAGACAATTCTCAATGGTACGCAATTTTTCTCCCTGATATCCGCAGACAATTCTCAATGGTACGCAATTTTTCTGATATCCGCAGACAATTCTCAATGGTACGCAATTTTTCCCTGATATCCGCAGACAATTCTCAATGGTACGCAATTTTTCTCCTGATATCCGCAGACAATTCTCAATGGTACGCAATTTTTCTCCTGGTGTGCACAGACAATTCTCAACTGTGTGCATCTTTTTCTCCCTGGTGTGTTCAGTCATTTCTCAACTGTGTGCATCTTTTCTCCCTGGTGTGCACAGACAATTCTCAACTGTGTGCATCTTTTCTCCTGGTGTGCACAGTCATTTCTCAACTGTGTGCATCTTTTCTCCCTGGTGTGTTCACAGTCATTTCTCAACTGTGCGCATCTTTTCTCCTGGTGTGCACAGTTATTTCTCAACTGTGCGCATCTTTTCTCCCTGGTGTGCACAGTCATTTCTCAACTGTGCGCATCTTTTCTCCCTCTAGTTATTTCTCAACTGTGCGCATCTTTTTTCTCCTTGGTGTATTAAGTCATTTCTCATCTGTGCACACCTTTCTATCCTGGTGTGCACAGTCATTTCTCAACTGTGCACATCGTTTCTATCTGGTGTACTTCGGCATTTCTCAACTGTGCACATCTTTTCTATCTTGTGTACTACGGCATTTCTCAACTGTGCACACCGTTTCTATCTTGTGTACTACGGCATTTCTCAACTGTGCACACCGTTTCTATCTTGTGTGCCACGGCATTTCTCAACTGTGCACATTGTTTCTATCTTGTGTACTACGGCATTTCTCAACTTTACACCGTTTCTATCTTGTGTGCTACGGCATTTCTCAACTGTGCACACCGTTTCTATTTGTGTGCCACGGCATTTCTCAACTGTGCACATTGTTTCTATCTTGTGTACTACGGCATTTCTCAACTTTGCACACCATTTC
>JAXRKP010002430.1:42500-50000 GCA_037039925.1 Doris montereyensis
CGATTTATGACTTTTACTGTGCGTTGAATAACATGCACATGTTGTGGATGGACATGCTAGGAAAGAGGATGAGGAGAAGACTAAAATTGAAGATATATGGAATTATGATGCAGGAAGACATGCAGAGCACGAACAGGAAAGGACAAGGTGGAGAAAGAGATGGGCACGAAAACAGGAAAGGACAAGGTGGAGAAAGAGATGGGCACGAACAGGAAAGGACAAGGTGGAGAAAGAGCACGAACAGGAAAGGACAAGGTGGAGAAAGAGATGGGCACGAACAGGAAAGGACAAGGTGGAGAAAGACAATCTGCAGTGGCGACACGTGACGAAGAAAAGCTGAAAGACGAGGAAGAAGACAGGACGTTGAATTATATAAGTTATCGATAATTGGACTCATTACCAGTAAAAATGGTTTAAAACACATTTTAGCATGTGTCATGTGGCAAGGAATATTATTCACAAGGTGGTAACTCCTAAAAGCAACAGCTTATGATAGTTCCCATACTTTGTTTTTTTTAAAAACATTAACACGGACCAGCCATTGATTTAGTGCTATCAGTTACACTATGTTATGTTACAGATTATCATACTGTAAGCATCTCAATTTGTTTACAGTGTGTTTTCTTTTATTTACGTGAACGTTCAAAAGGCTACAACAAACTAAACTCGCGTTGTGAAGACATGAGCCTAGCTAAAGCAATTTAATCTGATTTATATTTCATAAAACATTTTTCATTTTCCGGAGAAAAAAAAGATAGACATAAAAAAGCACAAAAACAAAACAAAACAAAAAAAAAGCCAAAAGAAAACAAAACAAAAAAAAAGTAAATGATAAGCAAAGGAGAGATGAAAAAACCCAAAAAAACAACAGAACCCCCCACCCCAAAACAACAACCCAAAACAACAACGCCAAAACAAACCACAAAATAACAACCCCAAAAAAAAACGCAACCCACCCAACAAACACAAAACAACCCACAAAACAACAACCCACAAAACAAAACAACAACCCAAAACAACAAACAAAACAACAACCCACAAAACAAAACAACAACCCACAAAACAACAACCCACAAAACAACACAAACACACAAAACAAAACAACAACCCACAAAACAAAACAACAACCCACAAAAAAAAACAAAACAACAACCCACAAAACACAAAAACAACAACCACAAAACAAAACAACAACCCACAAAACAACAAACAAAACAAAACAACAACCCACAAAACAAAACAACAACCCACAAAACACAAAACAACAACCCACAAAACAAAACAACAACAAAAAACAACAACCCACAAAACAACAACCCACAAAAACAAAACAACAACCCACAAAACAAAACAACAACCCACAAACAAAACAACAACCCACAAAACAAAACAACAACCCACAAAACAAAACAACAACCCACAAAACAAAAAACAACAACCCACAAAACAACAACCCACAAAACAAAACAACAACCCACAAAACAAAACAACAACCCACAAAACAAAATAACAACCCAAAACAAAAAACAAACAAAATAACAACACAAAACACCCTAACAACCCACAAAACAAAATAACAACCCAAAACACAAAAAAACAACACAACAACAACAAAAAAAAACAACAACCCACAAAAAAAACAACAACCAAACAAAACAAAAACAACAACCCACAAACAAAACACCAAAAAAAAATCAAAATAAAACAAAACAAAAAACAACCCCAAGCACCCCAAAAATCTGCGTTAACATAACATTTTGAATAGCTTAGAGTTCAATTTTAAAATTTCCAAATGAGCTAAACATGCAACGATACTTTGGGGTACCAAAATGACAGCTCTACAATTTGAAAAACAAACAAACAAACAAACTAACAATATCAACTTACCATCTTATCAAACAACGACTGCTACTGTAGAGAAAAAAAATCCACAACAAAACAAAACAAAATAAGTGAAACAATATTTCTTATCAAACAACAGAGATAAGTGTCAGTCTGTGTCTTCAAAGAAACAACGTAGTCACAACAATAGCTAACGATTGGCCAACGTATTGGAGCGCGCAAAACGTTGACGAGTAACTTTTCGAATTCCTTTTATGCAGCCAACCAGACCTTGTCTGTGACATTTTCAAGGGTGATTAAATCTCTTATCTTTCTATGTGTCAAAGATCACATTACAGCATCATCATTTCGGTACTCTTCAAAGCATGCCAAAAAAAAAAAGCCATCAATGCAATTTGGACAGCCACGGGCAACCAGCGGTGATTTGCTTCAGCCACAACGGTTACAGCATCCACGGTAAACAAGACTTAGTGACCAGCTTGGCAATTTGCTTATTGCCTCATTACACATAGAAGGAAGCCATATTATTTTGTCTCTTGCTGACTTTGCAACTGTAGGACGCCACAAAGTTGAAAGGTCGTAGGCCAGTTGAGATGATTCAGGATGATAACCTGCTGTGCTGAGATTCCAACGACATGTCATTACTGGAGTGTATTTTTTTTTCAAAGGTCAAAATATCATTCCATCTCTATTAAAAGAACATACATCAAATTATTTGCTCATTTGGTGTGAAAATAAAGGATCACTACATGACACTAAGAGGACACATTTTAGGAGTGTACATTGGAAGGATGAACTTAAAACTATTGTGACAGCTGATAATAAGACATTATTGGAAACCATCATGCATTCAATGGAACAATGATTGAATAGTATTGGATTGATTCGGTCATTAATTGTTTGAAAACAAATTGTAAAAACAAAAATGGCCCTGTTAAAGTATTACCATGTTTCAATGTTTTCGGAAAAGCTCTCTTGTGAAATTATGCTGAATTTTAATTAAACTCCATAAAATCAATTGGCGAGAAAGTAATCTAAGTTAAAAAAAGCAAATAAATAAATCGTAATCCATAAAGACAACATGAAACATAGTTATGAAACAATGAGAAATGGGGTAGGTGGAAAGAGACAAGGAGAGAGATAAACAAACAATCAAATTGACAAACAAGGACAGAGACAAACATAACAGAGACCTGAGACAACAGATAGAGGAATACAAATTAAATAAATGAGAAAAAGACAGAACATCAGAGATACAAAGACAGACAAACAGATAGACAGAACATATCTTTAAAAAAGATGAAGAGTCACGATAAAGATAGGATTGATTCACCCAGGTGTCAGCAGGCGTATAGTATCGTTAAACGTTTTAAACAAGCTATTCTATTTATAGCTATGAGGATATACAGAGACAAACAGTAAGAAAAATAGATAGACAGACTGTGATACAATGAAACAGACAGACAGACCGAGATACAATGAAACAGACAGACAGACCGCGATACAATGAGACAGACAGACAGACTGCGACAGGATGTAGATACAGAGACAGAGACAGAGATAACAAGAAAGATAGACAGACTGAGAGACGTGATGGAGCCACTCAAAGAGACAGAGATAAAAAAAGAAAGATAGACAGACTAAGAGACATGATAGAGACACTCAAAGAGACAGAGATAAAAAAGAAAGATAGACAGACTGAGAGACATGATAGAGACACTCAAAGAGACAGAGATAAAAAAAGAAAGATAGACAGACTGAGAGACGTGATAGAGACACTCAAAGAGACAGAGATAAAAAGAAAGATAGACAGATTGAGAGACGTGATAGAGACACTCAAAGAGACAGAGATAAAAAAAAAAGATAGACAGACTGAGAGACGTGATAGAGACACTAAAAAAAAAGAGACAGAGATAACAAAAAGATAGACAGACTGAGAGACGTGATAGAGACACTCAAAGAGACAGAGATAACAAGAAAGATAGACAGACTGAGAGACGTGATAGAGACACTCAAAGCAGTCAGATTTGGAGTTTAACATGAAGATCGCGTATACCAATAGCATTGATGTCAAAATAGATAAAATGACATTTATATTTGACACTAGAGACATCAATTTGGTAATGCCCCATTACACAATGTCATGACAACCCATAACACTCGTTGAAATAACATGGCAGGCAATGGCCGTCAGATTGACGTATGATTCACCCTCAAAATATTACTGTGTGACTCACTAGCTGTTACCAAGTTATGTAAAGTGTTTTTTCTTTGCTCAAAGATCATTAAAACATATTTTTTTTTAGAATATTTTAGACAACGTTTAAGCCAATCATAATAGATCTAGGATTGCCATGGAGGTTAACAAAAGCGGCAGGGATGCAATGGAGGGTCATGATCAAATAGACGTAATGAAAGGAGCATGGATATTAAATAATTATAATTATAGGGGCAAACAAAACCCAAAAGCTATTACATCCAGTGCTAGAATGTCAGATAAGTAAATCAGTATGACATATTATAATATGCACACATACATTCATTCATAGACCAACGGATGTATAGAGATAATTAGACACATAGATAACATCGATTTAATCATTGTTTAAAAACAACAACAGTAAAAAGGAGCATTTATCAGGGAAACCGCAGAGAACAAAGATGCACATTATGTGTTGCCACTTCCCCCTCCAAATTGTCTACCTAGCCCATTGCCTGTGTTACGTATTATACCTAGGTATGTTTGTATGAATTGCATGTCTTATTTTTATACCTTTTTAGCTCGTCGGGAAGCATAGACCATCGACAAAATAATCTCCAATCGCTTCTCTCCTGGGCCAGCCTTTCCATAGATTTCCATGTCTTCTTCATCTCTCCCTCCAGTTCTCTTTCTCCATGTAGCCCTTGGCCGATCCGATCTTTTACCCTGTGGGTTCCATGTAAGGCTCTGTCTTGTTATTGTGTTGGGGTCCTTTCTAAGAGTGTGGCCTATTCACCTCCATTTCTTTTCGTTTTAAATCTTTTTCCGCTAATACTCGTCCAGTTATTTCCCATAGATTCATGTTTGAGATAACTTCCAAAATATTTTGACAATTCTCCTCAGACATCTATTTATGAACGATTGTAGTTTTTGTAGGGTAGTTTTTGTGGTTCTCCATGTTTCTGAGCCATATGTTAGCACTGACTTGACCTTTGAGTAGAATATCCTTAGTTTGATTCTTTCTGGTAAACTCTTGCTGGACCATACTTCGTTAAGGCTTAAAATGCTTGTCGCCTTCTGTATCCTGGTTTTGACATGTTCTTCCACATGTCCCTTACCATCAATCATGCTACCTAGGTAGCACAATATGTCCATATGTTCCAGTGCTTCTCCTATTATGGTTATTGGCAGAGTGTTGCAGGTTTTGCCGTTGCAAAGAGTGTTGGTTTTCTTGTAGATGTGTTTGAGTCCCACAGATGATGCTATGGTCTCAATGCATCCGTTTTCTCATGCATTTGCTTGTGCGTGTGTGAAATCAATGTGATATCATCGGCGAAGTTTAGGTCGTTAACTTGTGTTGTCAAAGTCCATTGAATGCCATTTCTGTTCCCGTCTGCTGCATTTTTCATCAGGAAGTCGATGGCTAAAAGAAACAGAAAGGGAGAAAGAAGACAACATTGGGAAACTCCCGTCTTGATCCTGAAAGATGCAGAGATTTCTCCAGCATGTACTACTTTCACAGTCATATCTTCAAATGATTTATGTATGATTCTTGTAAGTTTTAATGGTAATCTATGATGTCGCAGGAGTTTCCAAAGAGAATCCCTATGGAGGCTGTCAAATGCTTTCTCAAAGTCGATGAAATTGATGTAAAGGGGTAAATTTACTCTAACGATTGCTCAACAATGATGCGCTTTCTTTCTTTCTTTCTTTATCCTTTCCCATTTTACCTTCCAGTGTATGGGTTTAGATGTCCGATTTGATCTTTTTCCAGG
Organism: Doris montereyensis; assembly: GCA_037039925.1. Classification (NCBI taxonomy): domain Eukaryota; kingdom Metazoa; phylum Mollusca; class Gastropoda; order Nudibranchia; family Dorididae; genus Doris; species Doris montereyensis. Next base: position 48,318 of record JAXRKP010002430.1, read on the forward strand.
CTAGATAGACTACGTTACCAAGGTAACGAGATTTATCTCCCCGGGGAGAGGTAATAAAACCGCCTCGATTCGTCTGCTAGTGATTTCTGTGGGTATGTTGGGGTATTGTCTAAGAGCTGAGTTCCATTCTCCAACGCCACCCCGCCCTCTATGACCAGCGCCGGATTGTCCACGACTGCTTATTGGTTATTCGGAGCTAAACTCTCTACACCTAGAGGCCATTCCACTATCCGCAACCCTGTGGACGTGAGCAACCCTGTGGACGTGTGATACCCCTGTGGACGTGTGATACCCTGTGGACGTGTGATACCCTGTGGACGTGTGATACCCTGTGGAGCAACGTGTGACGTGAGCAACCCTGTGGACGTGCACTACCCTGTGGACGTGAGCAACCTGTGGACGTGTGATACCCTGTGGACGTGTGATACCCTGGACGTGAGTGTGATACCCTGTGGACGTGTGATACCCTGTGGACGTGCACTACCCTGTGGACGCTATCCTGTGGACGTGAGCAACCATGTGGACGTGCGCTATCCTGTGGACGTGAGCAACCATGTGGACGTACGCTACCCTGTGGACGTGAGCAACCATGTGGACGTGCGCTATCCTGTGGACGTGAGCAACCATGTGGACGTGCGCTATCCGTGGACGTGAGCAACCATGTGGACGTGCGCAACCATGTGGACGTGCGCTACCCTGTGGACGTGAGCAACCCTGTGGACGTGCGCTACCCTGTGGACGTGCGCAACCCTGTGGACGTGAGCAACCATGTGGACTGTGGACGCTACCCTGTGGACGTGTGGATACCCTGTGGACGTGAGCAACCATGTGGACGTGCGCTATCCTGTGGACGTGAGCAACCATGTGGACGTGCGCTACCCCTGTGGACGTGAGCAACCCTGTGGACGTGAGCAACCCTGTGGACGTGAGCAACCCTGTGGACGTTAGCAACCCTGTGGACGTTAGCAACCCTGTGGACGTGAGCAACCCTGTGGACGTGAGCAACCCTGTGGACGTGAGCAACCCTGTGGACGTGAGCAACCCTGTGGACGTGAGCAACCATGTGGACGTGAGCAACCCTGTGGACGTGAGCAACCCTGTGGACGTGAGCAACCCTGTGGACGTGAGCAACCATGTGTGGACGTGAGCAACCATGTGGACGTGAGCAACCATGTGGACGTGAGCAACCCTGTGGACGTGAGCAACCATGTGGACGTGAGCAACCATGTGGACGTGAGCAACCCTGTGGACGTGAGCAACCTTGTGGACCATGCGATGAGCAACCCTGTGGACGTGCGCAACCCTGTGGACGTGAGCAACCATGTGGACGTGAGCAACCCTGTGGACGTGAGCAACCTTGTGGACGTGAGCAACCCTGTGGACGTGAGCAACCATGTGGACGTGAGCAACCATGTGGACGTGAGCAACCCTGTGGACGTGAGCAACCTTGTGGACGTGCGCAACCCTGTGGACGTGCGCAACCCTGTGGACGTGAGCAACCATGTGGACGTGCCTGATAGGGGATCATCGCCTCCACAGGTGTATAGTATGTAATGATAAGAATATTAATAATAATAGTACTTTATTGAAACAAACAGGGAAGTTTCATTCTCATCCTCGTTCAAAAGTGAAACATCTCAACACATATTCAACATGAAAATTGTAAAAAACATTAATACATGA
>JAXRKP010002431.1:0-42500 GCA_037039925.1 Doris montereyensis
CCAATCAGATTAGCTTGAACTTAGTGGAAGAACAACCAGATCAATGTGTCACGCTTACATGACCTGATTCCATCTTCAAATATTGATTTTTTAACTTGCACTCATTTTACCCTAGCACAGTAAGGCTGTGAACAACCTGCCAACATAAATTAAACTCAGATGTAGCACTGACAATTTAAAGAGCAGAACAAACATATTGCTTACACTTACATAAAAATCAAAATTAACAGTTTAGAGTTACATTCAAATATGCACGCTGACAATGACAGTAATACTTAAGAATTCAGTTCGTCAGTTATCATTATACAGAATAAGACGAAGAAGAAGAAGAAGAAGAAGAAGAAGAAGAAGAAGAAGAAGAAGAAGAAGAAGAAGAAGAAGAAGAAGAAGAAGAAGAAGAAAAAAGACCGTTACTTATGTTAGAAGTAGAAGTAAAAGAGAGAGTATATTTTTCTCATTCTTTGCATTGTTTATTGCAGGTAAAGGTATGGTTTCAAAAATAGAAGAACTAAGTTCAAAAAGGAAAGAGAGCGGCAATGTCAAAAGACGGACTCAGTTGCTGAAAGCATAGCCACCAAGAGCGTTCTCAGACTACTTGGAGTACAAAACGCCTACAGTTGTGAACGCGACGGCACCTTGCTCAAACTCAAGCATCGTCGCCAAGTGAAGAACATCAACATGTTTACTCCAATGACCCTCATGCAAGTCTCAATCACTGGAAAACGTATCAAAGACAAGTAAAACAATCAACCTTTCCTAATCAAAACTCGCCGTGTCCAAATGCAAATGAAACCTTCATGAGACAACGATCATGGGATTCTATGATAAGATATCGTAGCAAGCAGTCATATTCTGGCCAACCAAATAATCCCCCTTCATTCCGTGCGGACCCATCGTTTCTGAATAATTCACCAATGGGTTGCAGAGCGTCGTTTGTGTCTCACACTCACCCATCCAACGCTGTTGGTCTAGCGTTCGAAAAGTCAACGAAGTCAGGTGAAAGTAGATTTCAAGCCAATATTCCAATTCATCCTGTTTATCAGCATGAAATGAAAACATTCACTTATCAAGGCTTCAGATACTGATGTACTATGGAGAAAATGTTTTTCATGTATTACCATCATGATTATTATTAGTGATAATTTAAAAAAATGATACAAATAATAGTAATAATGATAATAATAATTACTATTATCATAATTACTATTATAGTATTATTAGTATTAGTATTATCATCATTATTATTAATATCATGTAATCGGGCCAAATTTCTATGTCTTCTTGTTTTGTTTTTTTAATTGATTGTTATAGTCTTTTGTGTCCTTATTTTGTCGTAATTTTGATATTTTCCTTGCTTCTTCAACACATTATTTTTTACCCTTAAGAGTAGACAAATAGACTTAACATTTGAATGTGCTATTTTAAAACAGACATGAGACAGCGATCAAGCATAACAATAATATGGTCGACTTTCCTTATGTGTTAAGTTATGTCACTTTTTGTTTCTGAACGAACAAAAAATTACTAGAGAAAGGACACATTGGTGTGAAAGAATCATCTGTATTTGTCGCGTTTGAAACAAGAATCAATCAAGAATAATTTCATATCTGAATTCTCGTTGAGTGATAGTTATGTAAACAGAATGAAAGGACATAATAAAAGGCCTAATATTGACCAGTCTCTAGTTGTTTTGGCATTTCAATGTACATGTATTATAACATATGTCTGTCAATTAATTGAAGACTAAGCACAAGTTGATTTTGCTTACAACACAAGTTACAGTTACAGTGTTCAAGCTTCGGTCTTCTGGCAAATGTGTGGATGTGATCATGTTGAGTAAAAGTTCTCGCTTCCAAACACATGTTCTTAGACATTCTTAAACTTAAACATACTTAATTTCTCATGCAATGTGTTGTCAGACTATGAGTATGACGATAAAGAGAAGGCTTTGAAGCGCAATCGGCAGTATTGTGAGTTTGTACTCAACACGGGTTTCTTTTTCACGACCTTGTACTCTTCTCTTAGGAAAGGTACTCTTGCTCTGCTTTCCTCACACAGCTCAGATAGTAGGAACAAGTACCCAGCTATAGTGCCTTCCAGGCAGGTGAGTGAGAACGACTGTGAATAAACTGGCCTGCTGGGAGATACATGCAAATTTGGATGTACAGTTGGTGAGCCTGTACCTGTTCGAGTAAACCTGCTATCGATCCCCCAGTACTTTTGACTTTAAGATGGAAATGGCTTTTATGTCGAATACACAAATAACACTCGTTATAATATTGATCATGCATCAGCTTTGTTCCCTTTGTTTTATTGTTGAGACTTGGCACATCTCAAATTAAATCAGGTATTTTAGGCGTACTACATGCAGTACTATGCCATACATTAAATCATTGCAGGTCCATCTAAGATCTGTACCAGTAACAGATATTCAAAATAAAATTTTGAGCGTTTATGACCACATTGTTTGTTATCATCATGTTGTATTTTGCAGCATTATCTGAATTGTCATCAATCAATTAACCATGCTTAAAACGGTGCACGGTTATTTTCATTTAGCCCACCCTTTATACAAATACAATAATCTCTCAAGTGAGCCACAAATGTTGTTATCTTAATATCACATGTTTTAAAATAACTTCATTTGTATCATTTTATCTTTACTTACAACTCCAACTTTGATGTCATCTGAACTTTGGAAACTAACTAAAAAGTTGGCAGTTTTTATGACTTTTGTCTGGGGTGATTTTTTTGACATGAATATTCATAGATTTGCGTAGGGAAATCAAGATGACTCCTTTCATGGTATTATGCTTGGAAAGACTTTTAAATTGATATGTAATTCACCTATGTAGAGGAAAATATTTTTTATGACCTTTGAAAATGTATGGATTTCACATTTGAATACCTTATCGGGAAAAGTGTCAAAATTACTCCGAAAGCCGTTTTCAGTGGCAATATTTTAATTTTCTTTTCTTCACGTCATTAAAAAACACATGAGCTTAATCTATTGTTCACAGTCTCTTGATTTAATCAGTTTCACTGTTCTTCAAAAAAAGGAAAGTTTGATTTTGAATGCCTAGTGTAACGGTAACGGAATATTTCCTCTTTAATTATCATATCTAAGAGGTCACTTAGAAAATTTTCAGTCCGGCTTAGACAGTAAGACTAAGAGGTCGATTTCACTTTCGTGGGAAGGTCAAATTGACTGCTATTGCTAAACTCAATGCAATAAAATGAAAATTCAGATCGACAATATGTCGCGTTGTTGACTTAAAATAATACTACAATCTCTGTTAGCCAGCAACCAGCTCTTTCGTGTCAGATACCATAATAAAATGTTCTAGAAAGAAATGTACACAGCTTCGTTCTTCCTAATATTGCTTATGCATTCCCCTCCCTCTTGTTTCCAGTCTGAGCTCCTAGCATAAAGCACTGGCCGATAAACATTACGTAAGGAATGAATATTAATAGCCAGGCTAAAGCAATCCCCATGCATTCACTATATATATTCGCCAAGAAACCGTCTGGATAAGAGACCACATTTTATTGTCTCCTGAGGTCAACAAGGAGAATCATCGAAACCAATGACAGGAGACTTCACATGGAAATTAAGTCAAGTTCCATTTAACAAGGCCACAGAAACCAAAACAAGCTCCAGCTTTCTGCTTGAGGGTCCAAAGATGGCAGAGACTAAACCTTAACTCTACTTATATATTACATTTTATTTCATACCCATGCAGGGGATGAAACTTCTGAACCAGACACATAGGCCTATAACTATAACTCTGACTAACAGTAAGTAACAGTAACAAACATGTCCCTTCAGTCAATACGTAGTAATACAAAATGAAAAAACAATTTTTAAATGTATTTATTTTTATCATTGTGGACATTTCCATGAGACATGGATGGAAACATTGTAAGTAATTAAAAGTAAGACTTTTTAAAGTCTTTTGGTTGCTAAGCTCTAGAAGTTATAAGGTTCTATGGTATTCCCATAGATAAAGGTTGGGAAAATGGGCAAAAAGGGTAAAGTTCGGTGAAAAATCATACCTCCACCAGAAATGTTTGACTTGAGTCGAAGTTAGCAACCAAAGGGTTACAGAAACACCATGACTTGTAGAATGAAACAACTTCTCTAGTCTACCACTCAGCAATAGTAATACCGTAACCATTTTCTCTATTCCAGAGCCACCAACACTCCAAACAGAAAAATATATTTAAGTGTATGAAAAAGTGTCATGAACAAAGATTTGCCGGTCGTATCAATTGAAAGAAAGCTATTTGCCCCATGCCCCATTGCTTTTTAAAATACAGTATTTGAAATGGAGGGGGGGATGAACCAAAACCTGGATGCACAAATGTACTGGTCATAGGCAGAAATAATAATGCATTAGTATATGTATGTGCTCACATTGTGACACACAGACTACCACACGCAAACATGTCTCCACCTAACATCTTTCCTTCTCTGGTGAATGTTACATATATATATACAAAATGACCAAAGAAAAAGCCCAAAAATATGAGAAAACAATCGTTTTTAATGGAAATTTCAGTTTAATAACAACATGCTCATGTTCACTTCAAATTTGATTTGTCTTCAAATTCATCTCATGTAACTGAAGACATACAATAAATGTTACTTTGAGTAAACTAATCATGCCACACCACCATACATTTAGTAGCCACTGCCTCACTTGCCGCTTAGTTTATTTCATTCATTTTAAATATTTTAAATGTTACAATTGTAAAATGATTCATGACGTAATAATATGGATCATATTTACATTTCCTTAAATATGTTTAGGAGGAACAAATTTTAAAAAGCAACATCTCATATCAGATGTATTTCATGACATTTCATGAGTACTCAGTCGATTAAAAAATCGGGGGGAAAATAAACATATTATATAGACATTTAAAGATCATGGTCCCCCCCCCCCCCCCCCCCCCCCCCAGGTAGGTCTGTCAGCAGTGAAGGGAGACTTATCACTTTGTACTCAACAAAAATGTGTAGACCATAAAATAATTTTAATCTACCAGACTTTCCTAAAGACACAAAGCAAAAATTCCCACACTTAATATGCATTACCGGTAATGGTGCAAATGCCTAAAAATATTACAGAGTACAACTTTTACACCAAAAATATCTAAAAAGAAACAGCAAATTTATTACAAAGTGGGCCAACAGTGTATGAAACCAACATAAGAAACCCTAAACGTATAATTAAAAGCCTATGCAAGACTATCTATTTCTTGAAAAACCTTCCTTAGCTTTGCTGAGGTTAATGATGGCAGTGGCAGATTCATTAATCAGGTGGTCTTGTTTAAGCTCGTCAAAGAGATCAACAGATTATCTCCATCCACCATTGAGTAAAATTCTGCATTGACATTAAAGAACTTCAAGACAGCAACATCAATTATTCTTATAGCATCTATGCATAAAAATGAATTATTCTACTAGGAATCTGAGGGAAAGCCAAACACACGCACACTGCCAGTGTCTCTGTCCCTCCTGTCGTCACACGCGTATGCAAGTAAATGTTTCTTGGGGTGCCATGCCACTGTAAGTTGGTGAATCACAGCTGATCTGATGAAGTTTTTCTCCTGAAACAAGAAGTTGCAAACCATGTCAATGAAAGATAATAAACCCCCCCCCCCCAAAAACAGATTATAAATGGAAAGCCTAGTTTTTCATTCATAAAAGAGGAAAGTTCTTTCTGTTCTTGTCACAAAATTTTCAGTAACAATGATACCATCCCATAATTTAAATTTTAAAGCGGTTTAAGAAAATTATTGAAAAATGAAATAGCGAAACTGCGTTCAACTTTGGCAGGGCAGGGGGCTAAGATTTGCGCGTTGTGAACAACACTTGCAGTTTCTTTGCTTGCACACCTCGAAACACTATCCATGGAAATAACCTGTGTGGTAGGTAACAAAACAAATTCTTTTCCATTCCTGTAATGTGGAAAACGACGCTTTTAACGGTCAGTGGCAGAGCAATGATTGAGCTTCTATTCAAAGAGGAAGGTTGGTGAGGAAAGAACATCGTTCAAAAATTCACAACTAAATGATGGAAAAAAGTTACTGTAAATAAATAGATTCACAAGATCATTCAGACTAGTTTTTCTGAAAGGAGGAAAGGGAGTGGATCTTCTATGACAGCTATCACAGAGGAAAATATTGATGCTGTAGAGGAAGCTATCCAACGCTTTGTTAAGAAACATCTGAAACTTTCTACGCTAAAAGAATTAGAATTTGTCGGAAAACAAATAGTGCCAGTGCAAATAAAAAGCCTCACGCCAGACAATGGTTGGATCAATTCAATTGCAAAGACTTTAAATGCATTGTTTTTACAGATGAAAAAGATTTCACAGTGGAGATACCTAGGAGTAGACAAAATAAAGTTGTCTATGGCCATTCTGTCTTTGATTCCCTCAGTAGTTTGTATCACAAAAACCAGTAGATTCACAAAGGAAATTATGGTGTTTGCAGATGTTACATGGAATAGTTAAACCAGAATTCATTTCTTCATCCACACAAGCTCTTGTAAAATCAATGCAGAATTTTATATAAAACTGTTGAATGACAAATTGCTCAAAATTGAAGGAGCTGTGCCCCAATAATGACTTTATTCTACAACAAGATAGTGCCACAAGCAATTCAACACAAGAGTTTCTTTCACACAATGTCAAATTCATTGACAAGTTTGAATGGCCATCCCAATCTATGGGTGTAGAATTCAATATCAGAGAGTGCTGGGAACAGATCACATTAGAAGAAATCAGGATATCCATTGCAACTTGGAAGAAAAGACTGCCCATGGTTCATGAACACGAAGATTGTTAGAATAAACAGCACATTTTTTAGTCTCCTTCTTGATATTCCATTTTCTGACCACTTGTAGCAAAATATTTATAGTTTTGTCAAAGCATCCACTGGATGCACTATTCAAAAAGTTTAGTTACAGTGATTTGCTTTGGTGCACTGCAAGTTTTCATAGGGTACTACTAAGTTGAGTTACTCTTTTATGAGCCATCCGATATATGTACATGTAACGCTCACGGACCAGTCACCTCTTTTAACATTGAAAGCACATTCACAACTGAGATATGTTCTGCCACCAGATATCCCAGTTGTAACAAAATAGAAACAAAATTTAAATAAGACTCGCAAGAGTCCATATCGGGAATTTTCAGACATCCAAACACAGCTCTATGTCAGGATCGTCCTAGTCATGTTTTCCAGACACGCTTGTTTAAACTGACATAACTAATGGTGGTTCACCAGCGTTGAAAAACTCTGAAAACCAGGAAAGCCTAAAATCTGTCTAGTCTCTAAAAAGCCAGATTTCAGGTTGGAAAAGTGTCAACTCTGATTACAATTTTCTGTTTCACAGATTAAATGCTTCATGGAGATACATCTACTAAATGTATTAATATTAATGCCGATTAGATGGCATCAATTTTCTGTTTCATCAAATGCTTCATGGAGATATATCTACTAAATGTATTAATATTAATTGGCAGGTAGACAATGATTGGGTAAGAGTAAGATCCTCGGCATCCCCACTTTCTTTTCTACTCCCCCCTCCCTACACACCTACACACTTTACTATCTGCAAAGTGCAAGGTGTACTACATCAACATCACACGATGTGTTACGTACTGTATTACACAGCGTGTTGAACAAAAGGAGAAATAATAATATTATTCTCTCTCTCTCTCTCCAGTCGCAATAGTCACATCTCAATGCTGACAACACGATATAATATTATATTTTATAGTTATTGATGGTCGCCACCCACCTCCCCCCGTCTGTCCTGCTTTCACTCTGGCCGGGACAGTTGCAACTGAGTACGATTAACCAGGAGAAAGGAGAGAGACAAAGGCCATATGGCCAACCATATGCCAATACCTAAGTGGATTTTATTAACTTGCGCTAATTAAATCTTGTGACGTAGAGTGAGGGCAAATGGAGGAGCGTTTAATAATCTACATTAATTGTATTGATCATGTTCTCTAGCTGTGGGGTTAACGGGCGTGGGTGCGGACTGCGAAAAAAGATCGACTTGAAAGGCATTTTACTTAAGTCGATGTCGACGTAAACAGTTTGTTTATTAACTAAAACATGTGTTGGGCTTGGGACCCGTCAAATAACATAGACTTATGCAGCATCCACTGTACTTTGAAAAATCTACTGTAAACAAAAAGTTAAAAGATCAAAGAGAGACAACACTAAAAGTAACTATTATCAATATCATTACATTGTGTCAGCTACATGAAGCAATCTTTTTGCACCAGAGTTGCCTCTTTCTTTCCTCTGTGGACGTGTGGAAAGAACAAGTAAAATGTTACTATAATTTTAAAAAATGCTGCTTTTACCAGTTTCTACTTCAGCAATGTCTATAACCAGATCCTCTGAGGCAGAAGCCAACATTTTTCCATCATTGCTGAAACTCAAAGTCCGAACAGGCCACTCTAATCTGGAGCAAAATACACAGTACGAAATATGGTGCATTAAACAAGTTATAAAAACCAAACATATATGTATGATATAATTTTCAAATGTTTAATGATTAGGGACAAATTGATATTTTTCATGCAGGAAGTCTTTTTCTTTAGAATGTTTTATAGGATAGCTAATTTAAAAGCACATGCAAACACGCTTGACTTTCAGATATTCACAAATGGATTTGAAAACAAGATGAAATGTATCGAAATATTCAAAGAAAAAACATAGAGAATGTCAGTATAAACATTAAAAATTGATGGGTTTTGAGAACAAATTTAAACCATATGCCTTCATTCATATGAGTCACTTTTCAAGCCCACTGTTCAGTATGTAAAAATGTTCCATTTAAGAGTATTCAAAAAATTAATGTAAAAAATTCAAACAAACCTTGAAAAATTTCTGACACAAACAAGATGCTGCAGATCCCAAAGACTGACAAGAGCATCAGCACTCCCAATGGCAAAGTACTGTCCAGTTGGATCAAACTCTATACAAATGCAGTTTGCTGGATGGGCATTTAAAAGTTGCTGTAGCTTCAATTCGGGATAACTAAACATTTTAAAGAAGAAAAAAAAACCCCAGACAATTTTCAATTTGAAGGGAGACAGAATGTGAACACATAAAAAAACCAAAGTTCAATCCTTCTAAGTATTGTGTTTTGTCAATTTTCCCCATAAAACTAGTAGAAAATAATATAATGATCTAATTATTGTAATAACAGTAGGATCGGTCTGAAAACATGTTGCCTAACACCAGCAAGTTATCTAAGGAAACAGACATATTTCTATATAAATTTCAACATAATTCTAACAGACATCTAACTTATCAAAATGATCAAGACAGATGTCCATGTTCATAGATTTCAAATTTGAAAGCATTTCAGTTAAACTAGATGTGAAGATGATCAAGCACTTTTACACACAAAACTCAGCACTGACTTTAAAAGCAAAACAACAAAGAGAATTGGAAACAAAACAATACAGAGGCGGACAACAAAAACTTGTAAAACAAATGCACTACATGCAAAAAGTTAGATTCGATCAGTTCTTGAGGTGGTTTGGAAAATCTTGCTGTAAACCATGTTTCATATTTTATGAAATTCCACAAGAGAGACTAATGTCATTAATAACTGATGTTCCTTTTTCAAGTGTGATTGATGAGAAAACCTGAGGCGAAAATGGATGGAATATCCTTCTGTTACCCTGTAATGTAATAATACATACCCATAGTATCCCAGACACATTTGCATTCTAATTCTTTCAAAATAATAATAATTATATCACCCCCCCCCAAGAACGAATCAATGGCACAACACAAAAACACAAACCTAAATATGTGTATGCTGCCATGTCCACTGGTAAGAAAAATAAATCTCCTTCACTGTTCCATGAAATTTCATTGACTTCAAATTTGAACTGTTCCTCAGCTCTTGATCTATGGGACCGAGCATCTATAAATGTCACTAAGTCATCTTTGTTCCCAACAGCTATGGTGCTGCCATCTGGAGACCAACAGATGTTTATATTCTCCCCTGAAGAAAGAAACAGTTTGAATGAAATGAATGAGATATAAATGCAAACTAAAACATACTTGTACACATACATTTCAAGTAAATACTCAAGATTCTTTGAATAAATATAGTGAGCTTTATTATGATGTTAAATATTTAAGATTCAAAAGATATTTCTAAAGAGCTTTATAAATAAATCACTTAACAATCTATAACAATAAAAACAAACCCTAGTAAAGCTCACACTTGCTCAGATTTAATGCTCATGACAAGTAAAACTTCAAATATCAAACCTTGAAAGTTTTTTTAATTTTATAAATGCGCACTTTAACCAAGCAAGTGCTTATAATTCTCTTGCAGAATAAATGAAAAAACTATCACGTTTGCACACACAGATGAAATCAAAACTACAGAAAACCGAGCTGAGAAAAAAAGACCAAAATGAGAGACCATAACCTACTACAATAGCTCAATGCAGTCTAATAATAACGTTTAAAGATAAACCAAAAGATGCTAACCTTTGGTATTTACAGTTGCAGTTGCCTTGTTGGTACGAGCATCCCAGATGCGAACTGTCTTGTCTCCACTTGCGGTAGCTAGTTGATCTGGATTGCAAGGATTCCAGCATAACTGATCAACACTTGCACCATGACCACGGAGTATGGCATAATCTTTTGTCTGGAGATAAATAACAGATAAAATGTGAGGCATTTTTACGACATGCGGCCAATGGAGTGTTTCATTTCAACAACGGAGCGGACAACCATACGAGTGACAATGCAAGCACAGGACCGCCATATTGTGCTTACATCGTAATACGTACTAGATACACACTCTCTCCCCTTTTCTTTCAGGTAATACTTTGTTATGTGACATTTATTATTTTCCCTCTAGTTTGACAAATTATGGATGAATCAGATGGATTCATGAGTTAACATTAGGTCTACGTGGTGTGCATGATTTAATTTTCGATTTATAGACTATAATCACGTCTCACTCTTTCCCTCTCTCTTCTTTCTTTTTTTATCTTTGTCGGTCTTGGTTTTCTCTCTGTGTCTCTATCGTGGAGTGTGCTTCACCACCTTCTCTCGGATCTCTTTCTTGGTCTTTGTGTGTATGTGTCTCTCTCTCTCTCTTTGAATCTCTATCTGTGTCTGCCTTCTCTTTCTTGACTTTTTTTTATGTCTCCATGTTGTGTGCACCCCCCCGCCCAAGCCTCCCTTATTGTGATTTTTCTACCTTTCTAGGTCTCGTGTGTATGTGTCTTCTGTCTGCATCTATCTTTCTCTCTCTCATTCCTTCTTAGTCAGTCTTGATTCTCTATGTTGCGTGTATGCCCCCCCCCCCCCCCCCACCACTCTCCCTGTGTGTATTTTTCGAGTCTTCAAGTGTTTCTCTCTCGGAATCTCTATCTCTGTCGGTCTTCTCTCTTTTAACTTTTTGTATCTGTCTCGATGTTGTGTGCACCACCTCCCCTCTCTTTATCTTTCCACCTTTCTCTGTATTGTGCATGTGTTTGTCCATTTTTGTTAGCGTTGCGTGTGTCTTTCTCATCCTAGACAGCTGATATTGGAGTGGCCTTGGTGAAGTCATAGCACAGCACGTTTCTTCGGCTCAATTAAAAAATTCTGATAATAGAGTGGAACGTTGACTCTATTGCAAGAATGCTAGATTGAAGTAGAGTGGTCAGCTTGGCAAACAATGAATGACATGATTTTGAAAGTTACACGTACCAGAAGAATGTACTTGAGTACTGAAATGCTACTCGATTCACCATCTGTCCATAAATCCTATACTATAATAGCATTTTCCCGCTCTCAGCTACTCACCATTAATGGCGGATATTCACTCGACAATTAATTACTTAAATATAGGGCCAGACAGATATAGAATCTAACCAGAATCTAGATCTTCGTCCAAGGCAAAAAACTGCAACTTCATACAAAGGAGCGATTGAAATTGTAGGGGTCTAGAAGCTAGAAATCTTGAAGATTTAGAGTGGTCTAACATCAGTATGCTTGACTTAGGACCAGAAATAGCGGTCATGTAAAAATGTAAAAAAGAACCTATTTGTATCAATGAATCATCTTATGGCGCTGAAAGGTATCTAAAATAAAGTCCAATCTTGTAATAAATATGACCCATTTGTTATAACTGTGCATTTTGATTGGGTGATGCCAGGGAATGTTCCAAATTTCCATTATAACATCAACACGGCCACTATCAGCTAAAGACTAGATCTACATTGAACAGCTAACCAAGCACCCACTTTAACTCATTAAAGGTTTAACCCGATCAAAAACAGCAATACCCGGCCACCTGCTAAATGCTTCCCACTGTTCAAGCCGGCCGTGGGTAACACTTTCTCTTTTAAAGATCAGATTGGCAAAACAATTTTTGTCACTTATTTTAAAAAGTGTTATTATTTCTAGAAAGCTGATTGGTCTGTCTTAGTCTCTTTCTGAAGCTAAAGATCATGATCCTTATTATACTTATAGTGGAACACGTTTAAACCGAAAGTGACGGGACCGGTCAATGTATTTCGGTTTAGCGCTAGTCCCTCGGAAATGACGTTCAGTAAGGAAGTAATAGTGTATTAAAAAAACATTTCTAGAGTTGTCTCCTTTGACGTCATGCACACGGCTTGGCCTGCTGTGGACCCTATGATGCACGTTTGTCTTCATTTATGTTTAGTTGTTTTTTTTTTTTTTTCAATTTTATTTCAGAAAAACAAACAGAATTCTGGAATTCCAAGTTTCAGGCATATCTCACTTTTACTCTGTTCCCCCCGTCAACCTCTTTAATCAACTGTTGCTTAAACTGCAGGGTATACGCATTGTGCTTTCTTTTCGACATGATTTTCGTAATTATGGATGGAATTTACAGTCACAGGTTGTAGTAGTACCGAACAGCAAAGCAAGAAACATCCGCGTGGCTGAAGATTCGATTGTGGAAAGGAAAAATTACAATCGTCAACACGCACGGTGTACACTCGCATACACACCACTCACACATTCGTGATGGAATGCCGTCGCGTGTGGCCGTAATCAGTGAACCAGCCTATGACGATCACTGATCGGTGCCACGCGGATAATTTGCCTCTCGCACTCTTGTGCACTGTGCAGCAGCCATTGACCGTAGCATCACGCCACCCATCTTTCCCCCCCACTTCTCTCTCTTGCGTATGATTGTACACATGTATAGTGTATAGCCTAGTAATTGTAGTCTTCTTGGATGTCTTGAACTAGCACGGCAAAGATGTAGGTTGACTTTTTGGACCGCAACTCAGTGAATTTTTATTTCGGTTTAGTGGTAGGGCCATTTCGGTTTATCGCTATTTATTTAACAAAGACAAAGAGAAGAAAAGATCGGGATTCCAAATCCTTTTGGTTTATCGATCTTTTTGGTTTAACCGTTTTCGGTTTAAACGTGTTCCACTGTAATAGCGTCTCTTTCCATGAAGCCCGTCATTGATGGTATTTTTAGCTACTGTACACTGTCTTTGTTCAAACACACACATTTCATCATTCTGCTTCAATCGTCTACATATTTTTATGTCATGTGTTTTCAGCTTTATTTCGTTTTTATTTTTATCATCGATTTTATCGTAATGGACTGTTACAATAGTGACACGGAGAGAGAAGAATCTTTCCTATTAGAACGCCACCCATCAGAAGCACACAGGAAGCTCAGAAAATGTAGACACACAGCCACGACCTGGATGCGGGGAAATTTAATCTAGGTCAGCGTCTCCGGTTGGGAGTTTTAAAAGACAAAATACTATCACAACAATTTCTTCTTTCCTAGTTATAATAATAGTAATGTCCAAAGAAGGCAATTTTTCTAATATAATTATAATCTAGATCAAGGGGCACAATCACATTTTAGCACTGCCAGATAGTATCGAACTTGAAAATAGCTAAACGATACTGTTCGCAATGTATCGACGACCTGACTCACTGAAAATACATACCACGATCACGCTCTCACCGACTCAGGTCGTCTGACTGTGATGTAGGCTAGCTTATTAATTTAACCCAAGAAAAGCACCATCCCTTTATTTAGGGCGTGTTATGGTTGGCCCAGGAAGAGCGCGTAGGCTTCTTTAATGAAAATTTCCACTTTCTTTACATGGTTTATGATGTAGTTTGGCCTTTGAGTTCATAGTTAAACAACAGCCAATAAGATTACAATTTATTTTAAGCCCGTGGCTTTTCCCGGTAACCTCATTATCATTTGTCAAAGTAACGCTTTCCCATTCAATAGACTTCCTGCAAGCCTAAGTTGATTACACGGCTACACTGCTTTGTTTAGTTTAAGTTTCGCTTGTTGCATTAACATAGAATTCAAAATGAATTCCTTATTTTTCAATAGAAAATGCATGTTTTATAGGTCTTTTATCATCTGTAAATGTGAACTCCTTGTTCAAACTAAGGCTAAGTCCTGGCTTCACCCGTTGCACACGCTCGTTTTTTTTATGCAAATGGCTGGGGAGACCCATCAGTGTAAGAAGGTCACTTCCGGTTACCCACGAGCTGTACTTGGGTTAAGATAGTGATTTCGTCTACTCGCACTTCTCACTAATCATTTATATTTATAAGCCTCCACACCATGACCAAGTCTGACAAAACAAATACTGACTTGACTGTTGGACACTTGGTGGTGCTCGTTCTCACTTTCGCTACTTTTGCGAGGCCCTACGCTACATCTAGTTCTGTGGTTCCATCTCCGGGGAATGAGACTTGAGAGATAAATTCTTATTAGATTTTCATATTATATTATAGCTTGTCCCGAGGAGAGAGTTGGGGGAAAGGGGTTCTGCATTAATAGAAACAGTGTTCGATGTCGATATTTGAAATATTTTTACTCCTTGTGTCTGCCTTCTTCAAAATAGCTGACCAACGCAATTGTTTTTTACTGATTGCGAGAATAATAATATTATTATTAATATTATTTTAACTCTTACTGGTTTTGTTTCTCAGTTTTATCCTCTTCTTGAGGAAAGTGTGGGGGTTTGAGGGGCTTTCCCCCTGCATGAAAACAAACAACAACAAAAAGCCCCGCTATTGTGTTTCCAAGTCGTCTTCCCAAGTCAGTCATCAAGTCTATTATTACTCCCGCTTTAGACTTAAGCACTGCCACCGTGTATTTCCCATTATTGTGCCTATAGTCAGCGGTGCTAAAGTGGGAGTAATAATAGAAAGACGACTTGAAGCCCCGCTTGCCTGGCCCAAGTCGTCTCCCTATTAGTATTATTACTCCACTTTAGCACCGCCGCAGTGTATTACAGTTTCAACTTCATTGACTATACATGAATGCATGGTCAGCGGAGCTGGGAGTAATCACAACTGGAGAACACACACGTTAGAGTTGAGAGTCATAAACGTTGCGCAGCGCTCTAAGGGCATGAGAGAGTGAGAAGAGGGCTATCGGGACCATGCCCAGTATTGATCATAAACTGGGTCTGTAATCGTATTCAAGGTGAAATGTTGGCGGCGCTCAAGTGCGATTATCCTGATTTAGGTCTAGATCTTAGAGTTGAGAGTCATAACAAGCGTTCTAAGAGCATGAGAGAGTGAAAAGAGGGCTATCGGGACCATGCCCAGTATCGATCATAAACTGGGTCTGTAATCGTATTCAAGGTGAAAGCTTGGCGGTGCTAAGTGCGATTATCTGATTTAGGTCTAGATCTAGATCTATCTAGTATGGAACAAACAACATTTATTTTAATTGAAAAGAGAACTTTTAAATTAAGAGACACATCAAACAGATGACGTTACAGATAACAGTAAGATGATCTAGAATCTAGATCTAGGTCTAGAGTCGTGTTGACGTTACTGTTAGTTGTTACACACCATTCTACTCTAGATCTAATTTAGATGACATACCAATCTGTCCCGATCAATCATGTAAATGCAGACTGTTTTATCGAAGGATCCAGAAGCAAGCCGTCTTCCATCACAACTCCATGCAACAGAATGAACTTTGGCAGAATGTGCTTGAATATCTCGAGTTCTACTATTGTTTAGAAAAAACTTTTTCATCTGTTCCGCGTAAGTCGCCATCTTTAAACAGGTGTACTGCTTTTTTTCAATACGTCTTGCAGAATAATCAATTACTATCACATTCAAGTTTGTCGAAAGGGTGTTTCATTCGTTAACATACATGTCTATGATTTGATTATATCTTTGTTATAAAATTTATACATCTGGTCTATTATTTAAGACAAATTTAGACTTCTAGCATATTTTCTCTCAGTTAATGTAAAGTCAGGTCAGTGCTTATTTTAAAGGGATACTCCTTTTCGTTAGGACCGCTTTTCTTGAACAAGGGAGATAAGTACAACTTTATTTCCACATCGCTGAACAAAAGCATTGAGCCACACTCTCATCGTTGATTTGGCTTTCTACCTCCGAGTTTTCATTGCACAACTGAATGCAAGAGCTATCTATATTTAGATTAGATTTAATCTAGATTCTAGGGCTGTATTCCTGATCTAGAATCTAGTAATAATCTCTAGGAAATTTAGCTGAGAGATAGAATCAATTAGAACTGGATCTCTGCTAACATATAGATCTAGATCTCAGATCTAGATTGATGCCTACTGCCACTCCTTCAAGATTCTGTTTTGATCTGTGTACCTGTAATTATTGTAGTTGAGTAAATCTAGATCTAGTGCCAGTTGGATCTAAATACCAGCACAGCGTGTGTACTTTTAAGCTAAAAAGCTAGTGAAAGTAGGGCCGTAGAGTCTGACTAAAACTACTAACTCAGTTAACTGAGTTGTAAATTATTCTCGTCCATAGAACATGAGCAGTCAACGAGGAAATGTCTCAAGAAACCGAAAACAGAAATATCAAAATGCTAGAGCTTTCAAAAATGACATGCATGATACTAGTAAAATGACCAAAGTAATCAAAAGCCTTAGCCACGAAAGGAGTTTGCCAACCATGTAAAGACAAGATAGACTGGAAAATTAAGTACAAGAAATACAAGCCCTTAACACAGCCTGCAACCTGGTAAGATTCACGAACACTCGAGCTCCTTTTCATCACTTCTCTTTTATAGGACCTCTATTACAAGATGCATAAAGAATTTACTGAATTTACATAGATCTTATCTCAGAAATATATATTGTCTTACTAGAGAGGTTATTTAGATCTAGATTTAGAAATATTTTCTAATTTTACATCATTTATTTTATAGCTGATAGGCCCAAATTTGTATTGATTCCAATTTAATTGAATTTCATTCTGAAATTTAAGTAAATAAATTGACCCATGGGTGAAAGACTCTGTAAGAGACATTTTACAAAATGTTACAGGAGAGCCAAAATCTTCATCTTTTCACAGCTAAAGATAATGAATTGGAACTTTGATGTAACTTCATTGACATCAATGCCCAAGGCATTATAGGCTACAGTTAAAATGAAACATGTAAAATGAAAACCATTTACTCATGGAATGACAGATGTGAGATATATGAATTTTAATGTTATATTGAAAAAATGTTGTTCAGAACTCCTGCATGGGGCACATACATACAGGATTTTATTAACTAGAAGAGCAAATATGTGTAAATCTAGAAATATATTTTCGTTGTGAAACTGGTGGGTACAGGAATTTAATAGAATAATATAATAATTTAATTTCTTGAACGCAATACAGTGGTGTCCGCCTAAAACTCGGTGGTCCTCGGGAGACAAAGAACGGATTCTAAGGTGAACTCCGACATGCCTTGTATTTTTGCTTCATTATTTTATTCATATGTATTGGCTATTCCCCTTGACCTTAAAATTTTTACCAGACCCCAATAGATAAGTAGTCTCTGTTTGTTATCAAGAAAATTGCCTTGTGTAGGCATTATGATGGTCTGAAACTGTGCTTGAACTTTCTTTCTGTCTTTATCAGTTCCCATTCTACCTTTTGGTGTATGGGGTGCTTGACTGATGTTTTGAAAAATATGCAATCCTTGCGGGTAGATAGATCTAGCCTCTAATGAGCTCCATTGATGAATGTAGCGATATGTGCAATCACTACTGTACATGTTGAAAACAGATATGATTGGTCATTCGTTTTTCAGCCAATCAGAAAAGGAAAGTAGACCACAAATGCAAGACGGCCTGAGAAAACTCACAACAATTAGAGGGCTGTCCTTACCCTGCCTGTCACATGTCTTTGATGTTGCAATGCGAGCCACATAATTTCCCTACCTCCATATCTTGGCACAGGATTGTTACATAATCTTCATTTGTCTGTGGTGCTCAAGGTGCCAAGGCATGGTCACATGTGGTCAGGGAAGGTGGACAGGACAAATGGCGAGCCTTTCTCGTATCTGGCACACCCATGTGACGTGTTTATTAGCACCTACTTGTGTCTTAACCAATGCAATAGACTTCGCACCCACCTTTGTATGATTCACTTGCAACATATCACATGTTATCGGCAATTATTAGCATTAAATTGCATATATTTTTATCATGATTCTCAGTTCACCATCAGGTTGGGTTCTAAGACGGACCGGGCTATATTAGCGGGATCTTGAGGTAGTTTTATATATATATACGAAAAATTCTACTGCACAGAAATATCAAGTTCTTAGGCGGCTGGTTCTTAGACCGACACCAATGTACTATTATTGAATGAGTAAGTGCTCTTGAGAGTCTAAGCCGGCATTGATATAATATAAGCATTAAATGAGTGTTTCTAAAGAAAAAGGTGTACTGTAAGGACATGACAGAAAATGGTTAAAAAAAAAAGGAAAGCCCAGAAACTTATACAACTTGTTACTCATAATTGCTTTACATGATTAATTATAATTATATCATAGAGCTTTACAGAACAATGTTTTTTATACATATATACATGAATACACAGTTATTGGCCATTCAATTACATAATGTAATAAAAAAAGTTATTCTTTTTACGAAATTGGTAAATTTTGATTAAAAAGGTAAAGAACAGGGGGCTCAGGATTGTTGAACACAGAGAAGCAAGATCTTTGTTTTTTGAAACACTTGCCCAATTCTCTGGTGTTCACACAGGGATTCTCTTAGTAGCATGAGCGATAACAGAACGAACAGAATGTTTTTGTTGTGTTTGTGGCCAATTTTCAAAAACCTGTGCTCTACCTCTTTACAGAAGACATGGTCTTGATACAGAACCAAAACATTGAAGCCACAAATTTGTCTCGATTTTGGTGCGCACGATCTTCAAATATAACATTAAATTAAGATGTTTGTTTCACTTGAGCTGTATATGTTTTGATGTAATGCTAAAAACGGGAAACTATCTGGTCTGATATGTATGAGGAGACGCGGCTCGGCCACATCAAGAGCTGAATGTTTTGGGAGCCCATTTCATAAAACAAAAGTTGCAAACTGACACCTGACAGTTTACGCATACCAAGTAGTAAAACCTGGATGATCTTCATGTGGACAGTAGATCTTTTTGCAAGTCAAAGCTTGGAGCATTTGCAGTGGGATCAGTTACTTAACACATCCTTTATATTAAATTATATTCCCTGGCTTTTTCCTTTCTTTGTGTATGCTCTTTTTAATTGTCCTGCTGTTTCTGTGATGGATCTGGAATGGCTTTGATCACACTGGTTCTTTATTTAGGAAAAGGATGCAAGATTTAATTCAGTGTTAAATATTTGTCTATGTTTTGGCATGGAAACAGTCTTCTTATACTGATGATGAGTCTCTCTCCCAGTTACATTATGTTACTTGCCAGCCGACAGTAATGAGGGCGACACAGTGGGGAAACTCCTGACATGGACCTTTTTGTTCTCAACATCCCCAGGATTTTCAGCACATTCTTTTTTGATCAATAGAAACAACGCCTCCGCCATCCATTTTACCTAGTGCTCCGTATTATTTATATATATTTATAAATGATGTATCTTTTGCTTTGTTTTTACAGTATCAGATGCCACAACAAGTGTGTGAAGAGAGCATACCTGATTGTCTGCCAGCCATGTGCAGAGGAAGCAGAAGTCTGCGCAAAATGCAATCAGAAAAAGGAAATAGTCCTTCCGTATGTTTATGAATCACATTATGACACTCCTTTCCTTCATAGATATTGATTACTTTACTCTTTGCTCGCCCACATTTATTTACTTATGATGCATTGTCTTTCTTTATCACCAACTTGTAATTTTTTATTTCTATGATGTAGAAAAAGTAAATATTACATGTGTAATGAGCTCATGTTATAAGCAAGGTTACATGGCTTGAAATTGAAATATTTTACTGTTGGGAGAAGCATGATGATTTTGGCATTACTCGAACCCAATATTATATATAAGAGGATGGAAGTTAGCATGGTTTCCTTCTGGATATTAATTACTGCCTGCTTATCAAATTTTGGTATATGAAGCTCCTTGTGATAACATAACTTTCGTTCCTTGAGCGTTATCGAAATCCAGACTTATTTATCTAGGTATTAACATTTTAAATTAAATTTTCTTCCAATGTGCATTTTTTTCTTTTCAGCACAAGCATAAATTTAAGTAAATAGAAGGTGGGAAATATTTGTGTATGTCTGTTGTAGTCGGGACAGACCCTTTGGAGGGGTACAAGTAGACATCTGAGCTGAGGTTTAAAAGGGCATGCCAAGCTATTAAGTAAATTTAAGAGATGTTATATATATTTGTTTTATTAGGTTACGTTTAGAATGTATTATATAAGTATAAAAGGTGAGAAGGAGATAGAGAGAGAGAGAAATAGAGAGAGAGAGAGAGAGAAGAGAGATTGTTCCAGGAGTAGAGAGAGCCCTCTGCCCAACACCTACAAACGGTATATTGATGATGGGTTTGGATTACGACGATGTTCGCGACTGATTTAGAGAGTGAGAGATTCTTTGATATGGGAAACAACTTTTGAAAAATATAAATGTAAGACTAGATCTATATCTACTGGGTCTAGAAAGAAGAAATGATAGGATAAATGTAAGATTAGATCTATATCACTGGGTCTAGAATGAAGAAATGATAGATAATACAGTATAAATATACACACTGAATAGATAGTCATATATAAATTACAAATCATTATCGATGTAATAAAGATGTATACAACTTAGAAACCTGTTCTAGCTGAACAGATTTTTCCTAACAAAAGATAAGATTGACTGGGGTTGCATTATAGAAAATGTGATCAGTTTTCCGGCAAGGAAACATTGTTTCATGAGTGATGGGGAAAGGGGAAAGTGCCCGACTAGGCCTAGGTCTAAGCCTATGGAAGAACTTCAAAGAAGTTTCAGTTCCCTAGAAAATGAGATCAAGTCAAATCTGTTGTCAGAGGAAATTGAGAGCTATGACCAAAGAATATAAATAAATAGCTTCTTTTTTTTGTGGTGGGAGTGGGGTCCTTATCTTTATTATATCTATAAAGGTTCTTGCGGATTGATCAGCCATATTTTCATCGCCAATGCTCTCAAAATGTCCACCCCTTGGTGAATAACTTTAAAAATCGTCCAGTATGGAATAGCATCTTTGCAAATTGGATGAGAGGATTTTTTAAACATATATTCTTTTAGGCAGACCTTGCTTTAACAGTGGATTATGTTATGACTGGAAGGTTCAGCAAAATGATCAGTGAGGGTTAATAACCCATATCAATTCGCACCGTTTGTTGTATAGGGCCAGGATACCTAAATTTTCAAGCCCATGAATCGTACATTTATCCCATGGCAACTCCTCGAAAAACCATTCAGTCTGGTCTAGGTCTTAACTACATATGGTGCGAAGGCAGGATTTGTCGGATTAACTCTTTCTTTTACCGTTTCCTCTCTCTCTATCCCAGGATTGTGACATCACCGTTTTTTCCCAATATTCTCCGTGTGCTTTGTCTTACAATAATATAGGCTGTTTTTTTCGACTTTTCTTATGATGCTGATGTATCCAGCTAAAACAACTCAAATCCACTCCACTGGTATTGTGACAAAGAACATATCAAAGCTTTATTGTACATGCACGTGAAGTTTTTGCAGCATTTTTACTGAAAACAATAAGCCATTATGCTAATGATAGCATCTAGAAGATCAGCTATGAGATCTTTCCATTTCATGCTTTAATTTAACTGGATCTGTATGATATAAAGCCAGATGAAAAGGAAAAAAAGAGGCCAAAATCTTGGTGAAAGGAAAGCCAATCTGACAACTTTACTTCTCAATTTGCTCAGTAGTAGACCAGAGTCTGCCCGAAAGAACATATCAAAGCTTTGTCACGTGAAGTTTTTGCTCTCTCTCTCTTTCTCTCTCTCTCTGATAAATCTCCATTCTCTCTCTCTCTAAGATCAGCTACTTTCCATTTCATGCTTTTAATTTAACTGATCTGTATGATATAAAGCCAGATGAAAAGGAAAAAAAGAGGCTCAAAATCTCTCTCTCTCTCTCTCTCTCTCTCTCTCTCTCTCTCTGAAATAAAATTTTCAATCTTCTGTTAACCAATGATTTTTATACACTACACGTTCAAGAGCATTGACGATAAAAATAGGGCTTGCTTGTTTATAGAAATATATTATGTTTATTTTATATAATTATACACCAAAAGAGACAGGCAAAGGAGGCAAAAATTATATTTGTAGACTGATTGTCTGATCCAAGGGTGCTAAAGATACTGATATTGATAGTTATTGCCATTTCACGATTTATATGGAATTTAATCTGTTTTGAAGTCTACAAAAGTATTGAGAAAATGAAGTCTTACATTTTTTTCTTTTTTCCTTCTTCAGAGTCCAGCCCAGTGCTGAAGAGGCCTTGGCTGAAGAAGAGATGAGTCGCTTGTTTATAGAAATATATTTGAATTAATGCAACTAACGGAACGATAAAACGAAGAATTTAGGCATAACTCAAATTGATTGTGGTGAAGAAAACATATTTAGGAGAAAAAAAGAGATGGAATTGTTATGATAACTTTGTATGTAAACTGAGTTATCCTCTAAAACAGAACTTTCCCATGGATACAGGGTAGTCCAGAGGCCTCTCAACCAAAAGGCCATGGGTTCAAGCCCCAACAAGTTGAAAAGTTTAAATTTTTTTAGTGTAAAACCTACCCCCTGGTCCAGGTGGGTTGACCGACACCTAATCCCATCACAGACAAATGATAAAAAGCAGGTCTCGTATGCAGATCACAGCACTCTGCGTAAACAGCCAAAGGATATTTACCATGCGCAGAGTGCTGTGATGTACAAAATTTAAAATCCTACCAAAACCCTGAGATCATTGTAGTTGTGGATGTGGATAAAATCAAATGAAAAAGACAAAGAAAATCCATGAAACAGACAGGATACCATTCAAATTTAATCAACGCCACAATGACTATTCTGATTCATATACAGTATTTTTCGAGAGAGAAAATTAAACCATTATTATTATAAATATTTATAGTTTCTCAACAACGCAGCCAGTAGCCATACATTTTTAATGCAATAAACTACTGTATATATAATTTTTATTTAATATACGTTTTGTTTGATGTAATTCCGGGAACAATGTAAAATATAAGTTTTCTTTGATACAATTCCCTGGAACAATGAGTCACGAAATAAGTAAAACAAGTGCAATGTATAAAAAGTTGAACCAACAGCATGTCATAAACATGTGTTTGATGAAACCGTCCAAAAATGATGAAAAGGACTTTAAAGTCAATCATGATCATCGTGGATATTCAAACCTTTTTTCTTTTTATAACAAGTCAATTGAAAATGATCCACTTACTTATAGTCCTCCTCAACAACATCTCTGATGATCGGCTAATCTTGCTACGGAGAGTGAATAACTACAGCGTTTCTCATTGTCTTATATCACTCTTTTATTTGTCTTTACTTTTGATATGTTTTACTCAGTTTTATGAAATGATGAGAATGTGTGTGAGAAAGTCTGACTGGCTGCTTTGAAATAAGGATGTTAGCTTACCTGCTGTATAACCTTCTTAGATGGAGCACTAAATCAATTCAGGTCTCACTTTATATCTTTTATAGTAGATATCACTTAAATGTCAACTACCATAATACCTATTTCGCTTAAATGCCTGCAATCTCAGTGAAACCAATTTTTTCTTTTATAAATTGTCCATCTAAATGCCTGTTTCAAAATCACGATTTTCCCCTAAATGCCCAGTCTCAACGGCAACTGCAGGTACACGTATAATCTTCTCCAAATTATCATAAAGTACGTCTGTAATTGATTAAAAAATTATTTTTTCTTTCTGATATAACGTGATCCCATCGCTAATATGGCCCCTTTATGCCGGTCAACAATTTGCCATGCATTATAACAAGCCTACATTATACCTATCCAATGTAACTTGATAAAAGATAACCATTCTTCCTGTCTTAACTTCTACACCCACTGTTCGGTATAGTTTTATTGGTCCCCGTCTCACATTGGCCTTACCAATTGTGCCTTTGGGTCTTCGTGGCTAGCAATGAACTAGCCTGGTTGCATATCACTAAGTGTTAAAGGATTTAATGGTGTCCCTATTTCTTACATTCAATTTTATGTAAAACTGAGGACTCTTCTAAAACAAACGACCTTGTTATGAATCTTTATCTTTGCCTGTTCATTGGTCATCAACAATTTTTTTGCTCAGATCATTTTCCCCATAAATACCTGTTTCACATAAATACCCATTTTCTCTGCTTCCCAAGCAGAGGATTTAAGCAGAAACTACTGTATATTTAATGAGAAAATACTGTGCAAAACATAACAGGTATGGTTTTACAGGATTTAATAATGCATAGCTGCCAATTAGTACGTAGCTGCTTTGATTCCGTAATAACTACTATGAAAAAATATGTATGAGGATTAACTGCATTTCTTTAAAAGAATTCTTAGTTAACGGCAGAGACTTCAAAAATTTTGATACAGGTCTCGAGATGCCATCTTGAGTTCAAAACCTAGCGTCACTTCATTATCAATGTCTGGAATATTATTGGACGCCATGCAAGGAAGAATTAGTTTACGCGTTCAGGGTCTGTTTTTCAATGATTATGTATTGTAATGTCAGACCTACATAACCTGTGTAAGATAAAATCTCAGGGAGCAGTTTTGACATTATTACTGATTCAACAGCCAGGAATATTTTGCAAGTAAAGTCATAAAAGGAAACGATGACTTTAAAGAGGAAATATCTGTATGATGGCAAACAAAAAGTGGTGAGAAAGGTACATTAAATGAGTCATACCGATGAACTTGTAAGTATGTTTTATTTCAAGAATCACGATTAAGGATGAAAGAAAAGAAAAGAAGTTTTATACAATTCTTTAGACGGAGCAAGATACTATGCCAGAATATTATCTGTCGTGCATCATAACAACATCTCCTTTGACTTTGAGACAGGTTGAGGTAGTTTAGTTTAACCGTCAATGCAGCATCGATGACTCACTGACATTTTCTGGAAATGGGCTGAGCAAAAGGAGTGACCTACAGTTCTATATACAAGAATGGTGACAGGAATTTTTTGTAGGTGGTCCACATATGTATATTACTTATTTTTTTCTTCTGATACTCACTGATCTTGATTCGATTTCATCCTTTTGAAATTTGTATTATTTTTACACATACTTTGAACAAATCCTTACTCCTTTGCCACAGGAACTGTTCTTCGTTACATGGAAAAAAGGACAAGAAGCATGTGCCTCTGAGAGAAGCACGAAAGACAAGGTAATTGCTTTTGGCACTGAGCAAGATATCAGCGATGAAGATAATGAGGAAGACAGTGATGTGGAAACAGACCCAAAGGATTTAAATGAGTTTTCTCGTGATGATGGCTCATGACTTTAAATAAAATATTGAAACAATATAAAAGAAGAAGAGATTGTGTCACTTGCTTTTGGCTTGCTTTTTAAAATGGGTATTGAGATTCATGTACTTGTCATTATAGTGTTGTTAATGTATGTTTTTGCTGGCACACATTAATACTCAGACCTAATATGGCATATGGTCGATCGGCTGACCCACAGACAAAATCAAAATTTTAGTTTTGCATAAATCAGTTCTACTACACTACATCTACCATAAATACATACCTTGACAAAGCATTTTGAATGTATTTGACCCCAAAATTATTTTTATTAGACATTATAACTGACCAGGCCACACTAAAATCCAGGTGTTGAAAACTGCCAAGCCTTTACCCAAACTGGACCTGTGCAATACATTTCTAGGTCTAACTTCTGTCTGTCTGTCTGTCTGTCTGTCTGTCTCTCTCTCTCTCTCTCTCTCTCTCTCTCTCTCTCTCTCTCTCTCTCTCTCTCTCTCTCTCTCTCTCTCACATGTTTTCATGCTTTCTAAATTCTATCTCTCCATCCATGGCTCTGACTATATCTCTCTCTTTCTCTCCCCACCCCTTTCTTTCTCTCTTGGGTGGTTGGCGTGTGCTACTGGTAGGTCCTACTTCTTTCCTTTTTCTTTTTTCTCTTTTATCTTGTTGTTTCCTCTTAATTGACCCTGAGATCACTACAAATGGTGGATGAGGTAGATTTCAATAAAACCAACTCTCTCTTCTCTCTCTCTCTCTCTCTCTCTCTCTCTCTCTCTCTCTCTCTCTCTCTCTCTCTCTCTCTCTCTCTCTCTCTCTCTCTCTCTCTCTCTCTTTCTCTTACGACTGTCTTTCTCTCTCTCTCTCTCTCTCTCTCTCTCTCTCTCTCTCTCTCTCTCTCTCTCTCTCTCTCTCTCTCTCTCTCTCTCTCTGTCTCTCTCTTTGCTTTCCTTACTTCCTCTTTGGCAATAGTTCTTTTATTCATGTAATCTATCCTATCCTCTTATCTCTTTGCAAGTATTTCTTCCAGGCATCCTTCTTTTCTTTGATCTTAGTTTTGACATTCTCATTCCACCATGCTGTTCTTTTCCCATCTCCTTTAATTTGTTTCCTACCACAGACCTCTTCATTACAACTGAGGAGTGTTTCTTTATACAATTGCCACTTTTCTTCTATTGTGCTATCATTCAGATCCATCTGCCTTTCACTCATAAATCTTTTTATCCTTGATTGGTATATCTCTTTTACTATTGGTTTATTTAGTTCCTCTATTTTGTGTTTAGTAGCTTTCTTTTCTTTCCTTTTCTGTTTGTTTTCTTCAGTCAATAATCTCATTCTGGCCATCACTAGGGATGATCACTAAATATTTCTGCTCCCCTGTTTTCTTTTGCATCCAATGAACAAAGGGAACTGCTAACTATTATGTAATCTATGATTCACTTTTCACACCTATCTTCATTTACTCTTGTATATTTCTAGATATCTTTATGAGGGAAAAAGGTGTTGGCTACTTTCACATTATTCTTTAAGCAAAAATCTATTAGTCTCTCTCCATTTGGAGAAGTTGTTGTCTCTCCTTCTTTATCTATCACTCCTCCTGGTGTTTCTATTATTGTTGTCTACTCTTTAAATCGCCTAAAAACCATTAGTTCTTGTTTGTGTTTAAGTTTAAGATTCTCTGCACTTATTTGTAAATCGTTTTCAAAGGTATCTTTTCTTCTTTAGTGATGTCTTCGTTTGGTCCATAAGCTATTAATAATTCAATTTCTCTTCCTTTTGGTTTAAAATTTACTTCTAATAGCCGTGGGCTTATAAATTTCCAACTTTCTAGTAGCTTTTATGCACTAGGATATCTAGTCTTGAGAAGATTAAAATATGATTCGGTGCTAGTGCTACATTTTCTATTCCTTGTCCTTTTTTGTTTGTTTCTGTAATAGTCAAAATGTCTACTTGGAAATTTTCCATTTCTTCAACTAATTCTAACTCTTTTCCATTTATTGCCCTAATGTTCCATGTTCCAAAATCACAGTCCGTGTTCGTTTCCATTTTCGTCGTTGAAAGGTCAAGCTGGTTATAAATATATTATATTTATTTCTCTGTATTTAGTTAGGTTTCGGATAAGCAGGGATTAGCCCACTGTACCCTAGGTAGATGGTGGGGTTGCCACTGTGAGGTCCCCTACCAGGCCTTGTTATTTTTGGTCAGGGTTAACTCCCATAGCCATTGGTCAGTCAAGACCGACCTGTAAGGCAGCAGTTTTTATGTCAGGGTTAACTCCCTTAGCCTTTGGTCTGCCAAGACCGACGTGCAAGGCAGCAGGAGACTCGTGGAGGGCGGGATCATCTACTCCCATACAGGTGCTCACCTGTCCACTGCCCGGACATTACTTTTTTTTAAAATATAATATTTTTGCACGAAACACCTAATGTACTAGGAAAATGTCACGTTGATAAACATTTACACTACACATTCTGAAATAATCAGGTTTTTGTTTCTGTAAAATTTGTTCGCCTGGGAATGGCTGTTTTTAACACTCGGCTGAGGACATACATTGTACGGTATTCTTCTCAATGAACGCCTGTGTCTTCATAAATGTCCCCACGCTCACCAGTATCAATTTTTAACACTTTGACACTATAAACTATAATACGTAGGGACAGACAGTTAGTTATCATAATATTGCATCACGTTTAGTGTGAAATGCCATATTATATGCATCTCTGGGGAGGGGGGTGTTCGTAAACTGTTATTATCAATATCAATATCATTGAGCGAAGCAAACGTGGTACTAGTTGTAGGCATAATGTGTTTGACCATAGCCCATTGCTATACAAGGCTTCATTAGGTCATTAGACTTAGAGCTATCACTTCAAGCACAGGGAGGTAACGCGTGCAACCAATAACATTTTATTTTTTGCATACACTACTTGAAATAAAAACCCCAAATAAATACAAATTTAAATTCAGAAATAATTCGTCTTTTGCTTCAATACTTTCATACATAACATGCATCCGTGCTATCTTTGACACTGTTTAGTTTGTTAGACCACTCAGAAGTTGATGGTTCAGGTGAAGATCAAAGCGCATTGAAGAGCAATTTGGGTTACTAGATTTCTGATATTTCTTTATCCTTAATAAACGCCCCAGCCCTTTGCAATTTCATATTTATTTACTAGAACTAGGAGGGACTCCGATACGTCATGCCAATGAATGTCATGATGTCTCATACAAACAATTTGCTTGTGCATAATTTTGTGTTTTCAATAACAAGATAAAGTAAATGGTGCTGTTTATATTCCATAACATTTTATAAATGTTCAATGTAACTCCAAACCCTCACGGTGGTACAAACATTGCGTCCTTGATGAATCCACACAAGCAGAAATCACATGGCATTAGATCGGGTGGTCTTGGAGGCCAGCTTTGGGGTACAAGGTTGTTGGGTCCACTGCGTCCTTTCCTTCCAACGACGAGAAAGAGGTCTGTTTAGGAATTGAACATTGACAATGACATGCCAATGAGGTGGGGCTCCATCCTGTTGGAAAATGAAGTCGTTTGGATCCTCATGAAGTTGAGGACATAGGCAGTTCTTCGGCATTTCCAGGTAGTCCGGGCCAGTCACTGTATTTCTTGAGAGAGAAAAATGACCCCCATGCATTTTTTCCTTTGAGATACAACAAAAGCCGATGACTTTTGGTGCGTCATGCTCCGCTCTTGCTCGCTTTTTTCATTGCGTCCCCATATATACAAAGCTTATGGTTGATTGTCTTTCTCACTTAAATGAAAGCATGTTTTTGATTACAATTAATGTATCTCTGCGCAGATTCTTTTATGTTTTAAATCCAAGGTCTTCCTGTGCTTTTACGTTTACACAGACATGTGGCATCAGGCTGCCTATACCACTGGAGAATGCGTTTGGCGCTTGGTGGAGTGATTCCATAATGACTGCTAAAGACCCATACACTGTAACAACAACCAGCCTCAAGGCAAATGCCTATACGACTTATAATGGACTCAAGGCGAGAGGAAGACCAAGGAAAAGATAGATCGATCTAAAAGGCAACACACTTGGCCCGCCTCCGACAATTGCAAAAATGCATCGCCCCTCGACACCCTCTGGTATAAGAGGACAGAAAATGTAAAAAAGAAAGAAAAAGTAAGTTCTTTTTGCCGACACAAAGCACCGTGCATTGTGATGCTGCGCTGTCTGACAATGAGAATAAGAAAAACCTACTTTGGAGTATTCAGACGATAACTTTTGCTTGCTGGGCCCAGGTGGACGAACTTGACCCCTTGCCGTCTGGCAGGGAGATACATTTCGCTATCAACACCTACTTTTGCAGGTGGGAAGTATGTTTTGATCGTCTACACATCTGACTTAATCGAAATACCTTCATATTTAAGATCTATGAAAAAAGACATCCTTCTAGATCATCTAGACCAAACTGAAAAGTTGGTTGTATTAAAGATAGGACTGTTAGCCAGTCAAAGTTTGTTGTATTAAAAATAGGACTGTTAGCCAGTCAAAGTCAAAGTGGGTTGTTACTAGGCTAATTTATATACTATTTAAAAATCATGTTTCTTGAAATAACGGAGCGACAGGTAGGTGGACCGGGGTGTTAGGTGACTGAGTTCTAGATCGCTACTAGACTACTGTATTAGCAGCAACATATCTTTTTCATTGCTAAGTGAAACTAATTATCGTCCGTAGGGTGCAACATTATCGTGTCGGGAAAACCTAAATTTTCAGGAGAAGCAAAGAACTGAACTGAATTATATTTTACATATTATCGAAACGTGGTAAAATTCGCTTGCTCCATGTAAAAAGATATTCCGAGTTACGACAGTTTTGCATTAACATTTTGGAAGCAAAACCATCGTAACTCGAAATATGATACTTTAGAATTCGTTTGATTGCATTTAAAATATCGTAACTCTGAGTTAAGACCACTTTGCTGCTATCTGCCCAGACCCATATGCAATTTTTGGACGACATACTAATTGTAATTTAAGAGTCACATATTACAACACTTAGCAATTTCTATTCATTTTGGAACCAAAGAACATTATTTGAAATGTTGTTCGCATTGTGCTTCCTTCACAAGCATGTAAAGGGTCATACTTCCGTTTTATAGTACTTACTTCATCTTGAAGCCTGATTATAGCTAGAGAAATTATGTCGTGTTAAGATTTGAATTTGTTTTAGCTAGAGGGGACAGCTACATCGCCTTTTAAACACAAAGAATTTTATATTATAAACAAAATACACAATGTCCAACGCAATTAGCAAGGGAAATATCAGACGTTTATTATACACGATGTCCGACACAATAAGTAAGGGAAATATCAGACGTTTATTATACACAATGTCCAACACAAT
Source organism: Doris montereyensis (assembly GCA_037039925.1). Lineage (NCBI taxonomy): Eukaryota > Metazoa > Mollusca > Gastropoda > Nudibranchia > Dorididae > Doris > Doris montereyensis. The sequence goes on from JAXRKP010002431.1 coordinate 31,176, forward strand.
AAGTAAGGGAAATATCAGACGTTTATTATACCCAATGTCCAACACGATTAGAAAGGGAAATATCAGACGTTTATTATATTGAAAATGTCCCGAAATAGATCACGAATACTAAAACTAAAGATCTGAATGACATACAAAAAAAAGGAATAACTTTTCGCAAAATTTGCTTCACAATCAGGATTTGATGCAAAAAAGATCTTAGATGTGTCTTTGTTACTTTAATACTTTTTTTTATATGTCTAGCCAGCGGACACTGTTATTTTCAACGTCCAAATCAAACTTTTCGATGGTGAGTGCCACTTTCTTAAAATCAAAGAAATCTTCAACATTCAACTCTTTATATTGTAGTATTTGTAGTGAGGCTATTTGTGTTTGGCACTCTCATAATGGCTGCCCATTGTCCAGTCGTGCAGACATTGACAGTAGATGGAGCCTTTTCTAGAGCAGGGTGGACCGAATCCTTCCCATGTTTGCTATGGCCCCTCACGTAAACTAGATGTTTAACATCAGCAAGAGAAATTCGATTGGCTGCCATCCACAACATGCCGACACAATTTCTGTTCTATTTTGTTTTCCAGTCGAATCAGAGTACAATTTGATAGTGAGGATACCCATAACAGTATCATCATACAGATCACTGAGCATACTAGAGGCAATTTTATTTAATCCTCTGTGACAATGACCTCCTTCCAAACATTGCACATTTGCGGTGAACCACCCAGCTCATACCAGGTTAGATTATTTGTAAAACTTTGCGTTTGTAATGACATAGTGCACAGTTGAGCCTGAGTGTTGGTAATACTTCCTCTAGATAAAAAGATGTAGATTTTAAAAGAATTGTCTTGTTTGCTTTTGTCTTTATGCTATTCCTTCAATTGATGGGTTTTTCTTTGGGATCAGAGAGATGCTGGCTGGTCAATGTCAGTCTGCAAGGAGAGGCTTTTTCTCCACTTCAATTACAATATGAGTTGCATTTATCACATGAATCCTTGCTTGTCTTGTGGAATCCAAGATTATGCTCTGTGTTAACAATTTTTCTGTACATTCTCCAACTCATTGATGCCTTACCATCTTCCTGTTTCCTCTTCGAGTAGGATGGTGCATCATGCAAACATTCAGATGTATGCCCAGATATTTTCTTTGAGTTCCCTTTTCGACAGTGTTGACTTTCGATAATTGGGAACGACTGTATGTATGTGTTCTCTTATTGCATTATTTTCATCTACATTTGAAGCAGAATGAGAACAACCCTCTCATTTCGTTGCATAAAGTCATCTTTATCCATATTTTCAAGTGCTGTTGTTACCACCTGTCTTACAAACAGAGTGACTGTAACTACCCCTGGCAATGCCTATGTGACTGTCAACTTTCTAATGCTGTCCAACACATATTTGCAAATGAGCATTCGTTTTTCGACAATTGTTGATAGTTTCCGAAATGTTTTAAATAGATGTTCCATTTGTGATTCACTGAACTTTATTGTGGCACTTCACGACTTGTAACACCCCTTCCTTCCTTCCTTCATAATTATATCGGCTTGTGACTTAAATCTTACCAGATCAACATACTCTCCTCCTTGATTTACAGCCTTTTTCTCTCTTTCTGGTCCAGTCTGCTTCATTTCGCTTTTGTTTTCAATGAAAGAGGCAGCTTCAGTTTCCGTTACATGGATTAGGAAAGAACTTGCATTGATTTTCATTTTCAGTGTCTACTATATCATTGTCAATTACCTGAACATGTCCATGTCCTGGCATTTCTATGTTACCCTGTTCACTTTGGTTTAGAAATTTGGACATGACGTTACAATCTTCTTTGGTCCTAACCTCATTCTCATTTTCTATCATGCTTGATATTTTACATAATACAAAATCTTCATGCACACGTAGAGTACACAATTCTTCAACATTAACAACATTATTGACCTTTAGGATTTCATTGAACGCGTCTTTTAATATGTTGGTCAGTGTATGGCTCTCTCATTCAAGGGTGTCCTCATCGCCAGGCTTGATGATGGGTGGTTTCTTCAACAGTTCCTTCATTGGAGTATCGTAATCGGATTCATCATCATAATTACTACCAGTCCTGTGAAATTGATTGAAATTCCTCCTTCGCCTTCTCCTCTTCCTCTTTTCCCATTCTCATTCCTCTTCTTCTTTTTCGTCGTCGTCTTCTTCTTCTTCTTCTTCTTCTTCTTCTTCTTCTTCTTCTTCTTCTTCTTCTTCTTCTTCTTCTTCTTCTTCTTCTTCTTCTTCTTCTTCTTCTTCTTCTTCTTCTTCTTCTTCTTCTTCATCTTCTTCTTCTTCTTCTTCTTCTTCTTCTTCTTCTTCTTCTTCTTCTTCTTCTTCTTCTTCTTCTTCTTCTTCTTCTTCTTCTTCTTCTTCTTCTTCTTCTTCTTCTTCTTCTTCTTCTTCTTCTTCTTCTTCTTCTTCTTCTTCTTCTTCTTCTTCTTCTTCTTCTTCTTCTTCTTCTTCTTCTTCTTCTTCTTCTTCTTCTTCTTCTTCTTCTTCTTCTTCTTCTTCTTCTTCTTCTTCTTCTTCTTCTTCTTCTTCTTCTTCTTCTTCTTCTTCTTCTTCTTCTTCATGTCTGTGAAAACGCCATAGTCTTGGAGGACCAATACACAGTTACATTTTTTATTGTCCTAATAAGTTGATATTAGTTTCCTAAATGTGTCAATGTTAGTAGAATCGATGGTATCTTGACTGATAAAGTTCCAGATACGGTTGGCAGATGGAAAAAAAAACCGAATGCAGATGGGTGTTGACATTGATTTCGGAATTGTCAGGTTTTTTTATGTGTTCTCTTGTATGTCGCCGATGGTGATTTCTTGGATGGGGCAGAGATACGTTCATGATGTTGATGGTTATTTTGAACACAGCTGTGGCCTTTCTCTTCTTCGTCTCACAGTCGTCAGTGGTTTGAGACCGAACTTCTTCACAAGATGTGATGAGTTAGTGTGTCGTGAGTGGTTGGCAGATATGTGTTTTACTTTTTCTCCTGAACCTTTTCCAACTGTTATTAATTTGTTTTGTTCGGGGTCCCAAACAAACACATGTATATTCGAGGAGGGGTCGAACAAGGGTCTTACAACATGTGATTTGGGTAGACATTGGACATCTATTCAGGTTTCTTCAGATGAAGGCTCTATTTTCGTTAGCTTTCGAGACGATGCCTTGAATGTGTTTGTTATATTAAGACAATTAGTAACTTATTCTTTAAATTGGTTTGCGATGTAAAGAAAAACTTCAAGATAACTTTTGGAAGTGAACACAAAAACTAAACTTTGGAAATGTGAAATTAATGGTATTAACTAAAACATGTAGTACCGTTTCTTTGTCATTAACTTTTCTTCCGCCTTGTCCCATTTACTGTCTGTGCTGTTGTAATGTGCACCAAAATGTGCAGAGTTCAATTGACTGATGTCTCTGAGATACACAACAGACGACACGAACGCTGGCTGTGTCAGCACACTTTGCATAATGAGGGATTATAATGCACAAATATACCACATTTGGCTTTTTCTAAACTTCAAACATTTTAAGAATATCGTAACTTCTTACTGTTCATAATAAAATTTTGGCGACAGAGGACAAAAATTGGCAACAAAACTATCTCAAGTCAAGTTACACTACTTTGTTTAATGATTTGAAGCATTCATTTGGCAGAAAGAGTAGCGTATCTCGAAGTTAATATATTTTCACCTAAGAACGAGATGAGACATTAGATGCAAGACTATCGCAAGTAGAGTTACCATGGTCTTGTTGCCATAAAAATACCATGACCAAGATAAGATACATTTACACATTTATATTGTAGTTTTGACACAAAGAGCGCAATACCACAAAGCACAGAATATCCTTTAGTGCAAAGCTATCGTAACTCGTGTTATGTACCTGATATGTTTTTTTCTTTGCTGTGGGTTGTTGGCTTTTTTAACGTTTGATTTTACAATTTTAAACATATACATTTTCTTTTATTGGTTTTTTATTATACAGTTGGTTTTTGTTTTGAAGATAGGAGTGAAGTTTATATTTTGTCTCTCAGTGTTCTTTAAGGCAAAAATAATAATGACTGTGCATGGAGGAAAATCCTAAGGTATCCAAGGTAGTTTTTTTTTGAATGCACAACTTGATTTTGGAGGAGTATACTTAGAGTTGGAGTTTTGTCTTTCACATCTGCTCCCATTTCTTGCTTTTAGTTAGTCTATGTATAGTGGAGGTAGAAGCATGTGTTTTTACAATTCCTTTAGCTTTACTTCAACTCATTATTGCCACTGTCACATGTTAAAGTTAAATGTTTGCTTAGATGTCTCTCTGATAATGATTTTGTTTGTTTGCTTATATTTTGAAACATTCATGTCAATAATAAAGAGGCACACCATGAGCTAAGCAAAATCCCCCTACCCCCACCCCCTTTCGCTAAGAATGAAAAACACCATCACATAAATCGCACACAACTAATAACCTCATGAACAAAACAGGTTTTGAAAGAATGTAACGTACACTAAGGACAACAGTTCGACAACTAGACATGGTGATCAGAATTATATTCACTAGTGTGACATGTTTCTATTACTACAACATCTTCTGTCAAAATATGGAACTTTGCTTTTCTCAATTGATTCATAATGTTCATATGTTAAAGATGGATTTATAGTCCGTGTCCCTGCACAAGTACAGGTTTACCGACAGTGCATTATTTATCCACCAGCGAGATTTTTCATTCAACGTCATTCGTAAAGTCCCAGGGCAGCATGCAGTACAGTAGCCTGTTTGGCGTTTCGTACTAACACTGACAAGGTTTTTCTCTACCTATGTTATTGAGCAAAAGGTTGAAGGTACGGGGACAGATAATTGAATGATTATGAAATGCATAACATAATTCCTCAACTTCTTTCAGCCAAGAGTATTGGAATACTAACTAAATCTATTTATCAATAGATCTAATGAATTAGACAAAGCAGACAGGAGAGATGGAAAGAGTTGAAAAGTATAGAGGAACAATGTGTAGATTCAAGTGTTTAAAAGATGAAATAATCCATTGAGCCAATAGAAAGATCTCTAAGCCTAACTTAATGACAAACATATTGCACAATGAATTATGAATAAAAAGAACGAAATTATATTGATGTAAAACTTTTACTTTTACTAAATAAACAAAAGAAGAGATACATGGTCACACTGATCAATATAAAAGAAAACATATATGTTTGAAATTGTCATCTTATGATAAGGCAAGACACGGCAAGTGTATATGAATGAAATTATGAAAATTGTGAAAACAGTACATGCATATTTGTTAAAATCATATAAAACACACACATAATTATTATCATGCAAAACAGAACGAATGTTTGATGATAATGACAACCCATTTTGACCCGTGTCACACTACTTCATATTAATATGTACTACAACTAACTCAACTAACTGGTTACCTGTTAACACTCACATAATATGAGGACAGAGAACAAAGGGACTTAAATATCTAACCTGAAAGTTGAATGCCTTCAGGCGTTGAGGTGCAGAGAATAGAGTAGTTTGATATCAATTGATTTTACCCGAATACACAACTAAGTTGATCTCAGGAGTTTAGACAGAATTTGTTTTAATTTTGCCAGGATTGCCCTGCGAACAGCCAATGAATCTTTATCGTACCCAGTGGTTGCAATCTGCACACGGGATCATCGTTTTATCATCTATCTCAGATGGGACTAGGTGTCGATTCACCTACCCATTTACTTGACTTGAAAATAATTCGCGAAAACTTTCAACCGTCACGGGCTTGAACCCACGACCTTTTGGTTGAAAGGTGAAGAGAGGGAAATACCTTGCCTACTGAGTCCCGCTGAGAATAAAGTGGAGAAATTTAATGTTCTAGAGTGGAGAAATATAATGTTCTCAAGTGGAGAAATATAATGTTCTCGACACATTCTGTACTTTTCAAAGATTTATTTTTCTTCAAGGATAGGGAACGGGCATTATCTTACTTTCCTCCTAGTCATTTTTGTCTTATTTTTCCTATGAACTGGGTCTGATATTTTATTCATGTAGCTAAATATCACATTTACTTCAAAATACTGCTAGATAAAAGATTTCCCTTGAACAAATGGAAATAACCATAAGGATGAACCAAACCATGGTGGTGAAATAACAATATTTGCGTATGATATTAATAAGACTCTTTTGATGAATGTGGAACATCATTGAAGAAAGAAAAATCCCTCTAACTTTACTACAAAGGTATAACGAAGGAACAAATCAATGTAAGGAAAATGATGTTTGATGATACATGTATGAACATGAGACTTATTATAATACATGTAGTTCAGCAATGGGTGACCGACTCAAAGAGTTGCCACAGGCACAGTTTTACTAAATTTACTTTTACTTTTACACACGGTTGTTTTAAGGACATGTTGTATCATCAGATTATGAAAGAATGAAAATGGGATTTTTGTTTGTTTGACTGTGGTACTCAAAATATAAAAAAAAATGTTTTAAGAATTTTAAGTCATTATGTTTAGAGCTAAGGGAACAGAAACAAAATAATTTAATTGCTCCTAAAATATAATACTTATTATTATTATTATTATTATTATTATTATTATTATTATTATTATTATTATTATTATTATTATTATTATTATTATTATTATTATTATTATTATTATTATTATTATTATTATTATTATTATTATAATTAATAATAATAATAATTATTATTATTATTATTATTATTATTATTATTATTATTATTATTATTATTATTAGTAGTAGTAGTCTTATTAGTCTTAGTAGTAGTAGTAGTAGTAGTAGTAGTAGTAGTAGTAGTAGTAGTAGTAGTAGTAGTAGTAGTAGTAGTAGTAGTAGTAGTAGTAGTAGTAGTAGTAGTAGTAGTATTAAGAAGACTGTGTCAAATGAAATAATCTACACATTTCGATATTCCTTCACAATCTTTGTTATCAGTGGCTACAATAAAGTATTTGACAAAAGAACGTACCATTTAAGTAGGAAAGGCAAGCATTGAGGCAGTGTTACTAAGCTCATGCGTTTACAAAACAACCAGGTACTTGACCTGATACATGAGCTCATACGAATACTTTACATTGATACAATTGAGTATTCATATCATTATAGAAAGAAGAGTTATGAATGAATCAATGATCTCACTCACATCCTTTGTCTTTCAAAAGCATACTACCAGCAAGACAACGCTACTTATCTATCAATGCAGTATGAATATCATAGTCAATATTATGCTCACTCAAAGAATTATAATTGTATGTACATTAAAATTGCTCATACAGTGCTTGGAAGACACATACTGTTTAGGTTAGTTTTTGCTCAATGCTCAACCTTCATTTCTAAGACAAAGCTATGGGATGTCTGATTCAGATGTCCACAAATTTACAATATCATTGTCATGACCTCTACGAGCATTACATGTACGAGGGGGAGGGGGTAGTATATATATATATTTTTATTATTCGAAATACAGTTGCTTGAACTTAAAGCTAAATCGAGGGATTAAATTTGATTTTTTAAAATATGTATTAGAAATTGATATCATGCGACCTGCGATTTTGAAAACGTAACAACGACTAAGCCACGACTTTATCATTTAATTAAGTTAGGTTTGATCTCTCTCTCTCTCTGTTGTAGCAATGTTGATTCTTTTTTTTTAGAACAAAATTTGGATCAGCAGTAAAATGCATTGCTAAATGCTTGGATCCGTCGACGTTCAGGCTGATTCTTCCGTGACCTTGAAAGGAGAGAGTTCAGTATAACTATTTTTCTGTTCAACTTCAACTTTTGCACAGTCCGAAACGACCATGCTATTTCTTTTGTCGTAATCAGCACACTGACTATCCTTGAGGGATCTACCCTTGGTTTCTGGTAACGCAAAACACAGTACTGAAGCTAGCAAAAGTACTCTGGTAATGAATCCGTAGGAAAACACCTTTTGGGTGTCTAGCTGGATGATAAAAGGGGCAAGGATCCCACCAACCCGAGCACCTGACGAGGTAAAGCCGTAGCCCAAATGTCTTACGACAGTTGGATATAGTTCCGAGCCCCAGACCTGAAGACAAGACCAAGTCGAGCCGACCAGCGTCTTTGCTACCATGCACAGAACGTTGATGCTAATGCCCTGCGTTGTTCCTGATGTTAACAAATAACTCAAAAGACATCCGCCAATCGCAAGGCTTGAAACGAAAAAGAAAAAAGAAGCTGCTCAGCGGCCTTCCAAACTTATTATTGGTGCAGAATGTTGTAGATTGGACAGGGATTTCCAAAACGCCTAAGAGGAATATGTTAAGGAAGAGGTTGCCGTGCAAACTCGTAACACCAAAGGAAATTCCATAATAAGTAAGAGAAAGGATGCTCCAGAAAAACCATAAAAATATGGTGATTCTAGCCTGTTTCCAACCCTTAAAAAGATCAATGAAGGAATACGTGTGTTTAGCCTGCCTGATTTCCCTTTCTTTTCTTTCTATCTGCAGAAGGATTTGTTTTGTATTATCAGGCAACTGTGTTTTATTCCATTGTGCCATTTTAGCTAACACATCTTGCGCCTCTTTTAAACGCCCTTGCATTGTTAACCATCTCATACTTTCAGGTACAAAAAAGTAACCAAGCAACGATGGGATCGACACAAAAGCACAAACGATGTGAAGATGGGACCAATCCTCTAAAATTGCCGCAGCTGCCGCAAACAAGGACACACCACATGCCCAAGTTGGTATGATTGATAAGAGAGGCCGCCATTTGACAGGCAAGAACTCCATGGGGTAAGGAAGGCAAATCACGAGTATCGCCCCGATGCCGATACCAATGAAAAAACGCATAGCACAAAACATTGACCAGGTTATTGAGGCAGCTGCAATAAAGTTGCAGATGATGTGAAAGGTTACAAACGAATAAAGAACTTTCTTGCGACCAAAAGTATCACACATTTGCCCGGCAAGAAGACCTCCAATCAAGACACCAGCCATCTGCACAGATATCATTGTTTGTTGAATCCATTTCCGGTCACAGTTTAGATACCATTCCGAAGTAACTGTTCTTAAAGAACCCAACATGCGAAATGAGGCACATTTCGTACCATTTACTTCACAAACATTGAGCCATTCATTGTTGGTTACAGACGAGTTGATGTTTTCCAATACACACTGATAATCAGGTGTGAGCTTGGCAAATGACATCTGTAGCATACTCCATCCGCAAGTGAACTGGCACATCTCAATCGAAAACACCACCAGAAACTGAAATCGACCAAATCCTCCGATTTGATCGATGATATTCTCAAAGGTATCCATACAGGATCGTTTGAATCTGTGAAAATAAGAAATTAAGATATACAGATAATTGTAGGTGGCTTAAACAAAGTAAAAGATAGAATTTGGACTGGAGATTCTACAGCTGTTATTGTTAGTGCTGCAGCTGCTATTATTACTACAACAACAACTACTACTACTACTACTACTACTACTACTACTACTACTACTACTACTACTACTACTACTACTACTACTACTACTACTACTACTACTACTACTACTACTTCTACTACTACTGCTGATACAACTAATAACTACTAACTTCTAACTACTAACTGTTTCTACTACAACTACTACTACTACTACTACTGCTACTACTACTACTACTACTACAACTACTACTACCACTACTACTGCTGTTACTGCTTCTACTGTTACTATTGCTGCTTACTACTACTACTACTACTACTACTACTACTACTACTACTACTACTACTACTACTACTACCACTACTACTGCTGCTACTACAACAACTACTACTACTACTACTACTACTACTACTACTATTACTACTATTACTACTACTACTACTACTACTACTACTACTACTACTACTACTACTACTACTACTACTACTACTACTACCACTACTACTACTACTGCTGCTACTATATATATATATATATATATATATATATATATGTGTATATATATATATATATATATCACTTAAATGCAATCCTGGGGCCACCGGTTGTGCATCGATACCTTTTGGAACTTTTCACTATGAGAGGCCTCCGGTTGTACCCGCAATAACCTTTAAAAAAAAACTATTTACCAGGCCTATCGTTGGTTAAAAATAGCTGCTTTGAACTTGTTTTAAATTATTCCTGCCTAATTTAAGATTTTGTGTTTTAGCTTCCCCAGTTACTAGCATTGTTTTGATTGTCTTTGCATTTACTTTCACTTCCTTTTTATTTAATTCATTATTCATTATGTTGATATTTGACTGGAGGTAACATTCTGATTTTCCAAACAGAACTAAATCATCAGCAAATAAAAGCATTGATAAATTTGCTGGTTTGAGCTTCCACATACTTACATTCATTTTCTTCATTTTTGAGGATGCCTCTGCGACTGAATCCTTAAATGTGATAAACAAAAGATGACTTATGATAAATCCTGTCTTACTCCTATATCTACATCAAATTCTGCAGATATGTTTCCAGCTACTCTAACTGCATATGTTGGTTTATTGTAAAAACTTTTAATGGCTTCTATTAAATTTTCTCTTCGTTGTGTTCTTTTAAGGAATGCCATAGTTCGTCCCTCCTCACAGTGTCAAATGACTTTTCTAAGTCAATAAAACACAGGTGCAAGTCAATGTTTCTCTCAAGGTATATGTTTTCTATTATTTGCCTAATTGTAAATATGTGGTCTTGTACACTTCTTCCTGGTCTAAATTTACTATGGTGTTCTTCAATCTGATCCTCTACTCTGTTCCTTAGTCTCATTTCCAGAATCCTGGCATACCATTTTCCTGGTACGCTAAGTAGTGATATCCCTCTATAGTTCGATCATTCCATAGTTGATCCTTTCTTGTGTATTGGTACTACCGTTCCCTAATTCCAGTCGTCTGGCACCTGTTTGGACTTCCATGTTTGTTGGCATATTGCATGTAGTAGTTTGTCTGCTTCTCTCGCTTGGTTTGTAATTATTTCTGTATAAACATGATCTGCTCCAGGGGCTTTTCCTAATTTCACTTTTCTTATAGCGGTTTGAAGTTCTTCCATTGACATATATACATCTTCAGCTGTCTCATCTCGATTACTTGATACTCTTACTAATTGATCTTTGCTCCTTGTTTCATATGTTTTGAAGGGATTATGTAATTATTGAACATACTTTCTCCACGTTTCAATGATTTCGCTGTCTCCTTTCATTATTTCTCCTTTGGCGTTCTTAATTTGCCGTATTGGGAATGCTTTGGTCTTTCTCATACTCTTCATTGCTTTTCAGAACAGCTTTTGATTTCCTTGATAGCTTT
>JAXRKP010002431.1:47500-51893 GCA_037039925.1 Doris montereyensis
TACTACTACTAAACTTTGATTAAACTTTATACTTAGGACTACTACTACTACTACTACTACTACTACTAAAAGCTACTAAAACTATTTACAAATAGCTGCAGAGAATCTTAAACTACAAATACTACTACTGGTACTGTTGAGATTGCTACTGCTACTGCTAGACTACAATATAGAAACGTAGGAGGAGTAATAGGTACTACTTCTACTACTACAACTTCTTCAAATAGACTACTACTACTAGGTTTTTACTAAAGAATAACACTAAATAGTAAACACCTTTTTCCCTCTACTAAAGATATCCTTAAATAAGCTACTAGTAAATGAAGACAGTGTGCCGAAAACAATCATAGACTACATAAGGTTAGCAGCTCTTTTTCAAGTACAATGGATGCAGAGTAAACGGCTGAAATATTTAGTGATTGTCCCCTAGTGATTCCAAAATGAGATTACTGACTGAAGAAGACAAACAGAAAAGGAAAAAAGGAAGCTATTAAACTCAAAATAGAAGAACTAAATAAACCAATAGTAACAACAGACAACGAATCTAGGATAAACTCGGATTTATCAGTGAAAGGCAGATGGATCTGAATGAGCATAATAGAAGGAAAGTGGCAAATGTATAAAGAAACACTCCTCAGTTGTACTGAGAGATCTGTGGTAGGAAATAAATTAAAGGCAACGGAATCATATTCTTTTTCTTCATCACCGTATTCTTTAGATTATGACTAGACCTAATCTGTTTTGATTCTTCAGCCGTAAGCACTAAATTTGCTAAACGACATTGCAATCCAAGAAATGTTGTTGTACATTGATCTTATACAGTTTTATTGGTACTACGAGAAAAATTTCTGAACTCTTTTCAAACTCGGTATTTACCTTCAATATGTGTGGTTAAAAAAATCATTTTCCGTCAAATGTATAGTTTCATGAAGCCTTTGTTTGCTATGTTACGTTGACATTGAACGACAAAAAACAGCTAATTGCGACTTGAGATTTTTAAATGAGTATCCGAAATTTGAACATGAAACGAGGAAATACCAAAAAAAAGATATACGCAAAGCAGCCGTTCCCAACACGTCACGAAATTGACCAAATTACTTCCGTTAGGAGCTGTACCATACACAGCGGTTCTCGTTTAACATCTACGTTTTATCCCGCTTGTATTGAATGTACGTCATTTTATATTCCGCTTGTATTCCGTTTGTATCCTCCTTGTATCTACCAAATGGTATCTCGCTTGTATCCTCTTATATCCATCACTAGCATTACTCTTATATACTGTAATTATATAAACAAAAAATTAAAACAGAATCTTCGTGCATCCCGCTGGTCTGACGTCATTTGTATCCCGCATGTATCCTTGAATCCGTAGGTATCCGCTTGTATGGCTTATACCTTTCCTTGCAGCTTGTATCCCTTGTATCCCGCTTATATCCGGCTAGTATCCCGTTTGTTTACTCGCTTGTATCAAATCAAGTATACCATTTATATCCAATCGGATATCTCGCTTGTATCCCACTTATTATCCAATACTATCCGCTTGTGTCCACTTCTATCCCACTTGTATACCACTTGTGTGTCCCGTTTATATCCATGCTTGTAACCTGCTTGTATCCTGCTTGTAACCTGCTTGTATCCTGTTTGATAACCTGCTTGTATCCCGCTTGTATGCTTGTATCCCAATATAAAATCCCTTGTACCCTTGTATCTCACTTGTATCTGCATGTGTCCCGTTTATATCCCGCTTGTAACTTGCTTGGTATCCCGCTTATATCCCGCTTATAGAACCGCTTATATCCCGCTTGGCGTGAGCGATTAAGTTGACCGATGTCTCCCCCTACTCCCTGTTCCCTTCATAATAAATATTATGATTTCATTTACCCACATCACGACTGCATATGATTTTCGAGGTTTTATGGTAGGATTTTAAATTTGACCTGGACTGCCATATACACAGCAAACAGATCTTTAATGTACACATAGTGTTGTGATCTGCACAGGGACCTCTGTTTACCGTCCGTTTTGCGATTGGACAGTTGCTTATCTACCTACCTCGGGGTGATGGGGGTGATGATTTACTCTTACAAAGTCGAGAAAATATTTCAACCGTTGGCTAGGCTTGAACTTTTGATCTTTGGGTTATAAGGCCGACACCTTGCCCCTGTACCACCGAGTCTCCCTTCCTGCTCAGACTGGCAAAATAACGAATACGTCCCCAGCTAATCTTTCGCTGTGTCATGTGTGCTCAGACAGACAGACAGACCAATCCAACATCGAATTATATTTTATATTTTTCAAACTAAAGGTGCCGATAAAACGGCAAGATTCACAGCTACATTCTAGTCCATTTCTTGCTTCGATCTCAAAATGTCCAGAGAGAGAGAGAAGCAAATGTTTATATTATGATGTAATACGACCGAAATCTTTCCTCATCTTCTTCTTAAACATTAATCAGGTGACGGTATTTTACGAACATTTTTCTCCGTGCAATAATTGGATGAACCAAAGTGTTTTTAAATAATACATATGCAAGAACAACTAAAACACAAAATCTACAAGCTTTACTTTAAAACAATTGTTGTCGTGTTGTTTATCATCGTTAACATTGATATTATTTTCAATTGTTTTTAATTGAGACATTAAAAAAAAGTAAATGCTGATAAAAAAAAAAAAAGTGATAACAGGAAGCATAACCAACAGCAGAGGTTATTTTCAAACATGGTCATTTGTCAGAATTGCTGAAAGAGAATAACACGTCAAATTTTGCTTTAAAATAGGACTACCCTGATCTTTTGACTTATAACGTGCTCTTTCTTTTTTTCATTAACGGAAAAGCTTATAGACCTATAAAAAAAAGATCATCGTTATCCTCATTTAATGGTGGTTATACTAGCTGTAGTAGTAGAAAAGTAACAGTAGTAGTACTTAAAATAGAAATTATATAACAATGTAGAAGCATAAATGATAGTAGTAATAGTAGAATAGTAGTAGTAAAAGTAGTAGTAATATCCAGTCTCAGTACTAACGTAATAGTAGTATATGGTATTAGTAGTAGTAGTAGTAGTAGTAGTAGTAGTAGTAGAACAAAGTAGTACACCTTCCAGTACTACTAGTAGTAGTAGTAGTAGTAGTAGTAGTAGTAGTAGTAGTAGTAGTAGTAGTAGTAGTAGTAGTAGTAGCGGTAGTAGCGGTAGTAGTAGAAGTAGTAGTAGTAGTAGTGGTAGTAGTAGTAGTAGTAGTAGTAGCAGTAGTGGTAGTAGTAGTAGTAACAGTAGTAGTAATAGTAGTAGTAGTAGTAGGAGGAGGAGGAGGAGGAGGAGGAGGAGGAGGGGAGGAGGAAAGAAGATCAGTAGGACGAGGAGTAGAAATAGTAGCAATAGTGACAGCAGTAGTAGCGTAGTTAGCTCGATTGGTAGCACGCTTTCTTTTTTCATGGCGAGACGATGGGTCCGACGCAGAGGTCGCGAGGTGATCCCCATGGTGGCCAGGATTTATTTCTGTCTGTTCCTAGTATTTGTCTCGTCTTTGTTCCTATGGGGCTTTCATATTATTTCGTGTCATTACCTTCACTTCCGACATGCCCCGCGTCTCACTGTTTGTCTTTATCTATAGTAGTAGTAGTAGTAGTAGTAGTAGTAGTAGTAGTGGTAGTAGTAGTAACAATAGCTGCAGCAGCAGCAGTAGCAAGTAGTAATAGCTGCAGTAGCAGTAGTAGTAGTAGTAACATTAGTTGTAGTAGTAATAGTAACGCTAGGAGTAATGGAACTAATATATTGATCACATAATATAACATTTGACAGAATTAGACGCAGATAAATATTTTGACATACTGAAAGATCTGAAGATAGACAGGTAGACAGATAGATAAATAGATGGATAAATAAATACATAAATAGATATATGAATAGATAGAAAGATAGATACATAGATAGATAGATAAATAGATAAATAGATAGAGGGATAGATAGAATAGATAGATAAAAAACTAAACACACACACACACACACACACACATATATATATATATGTATATATATATATATATATATATATATATATACATATATAGATAAATAGATAGATATATAGATATATAGACAGAAAGATAGATAGATAAATAAATAGATAGATAGATATATACATAGGTACGTAGATAGAATGATAGATACATGGATATATATATATATATATATATATATATATATATATATATATATATATATATATATATACATATATAGATACATAGTTATATAGACAGATAGATCTATATATGTATAGGTAGATAGCTAGATACATACATAGACATATAGATCGATAGATAGATATTACATTGTAGAGATAGATATATAGATACATAGATAGATAGATAGATAGATAGATAGATAGTAAG
>JAXRKP010002432.1:0-12500 GCA_037039925.1 Doris montereyensis
CGTCTTTATGGCGGACCCTTCAGAGGACTTTAAATACCTTGTGAGGAAATTTTCCGCATTTGCGTGGGGAAAAGAAGAAACAATTATCTCTGCAGCTGCTGAAAACCAACATATCCGGATTTAACTCAACCTGTGACAAGCCAACAGGCTACCACTTTGAGGACAGCCTCTTGGTCACATGAACTGACTTCATCTCCTGTACAATGTTCCCTAGACCCCAATGCCCAAACCACATCATTTTATCATCAGATTCTCACTTCAGTTAATGATGAACCATTCATCCTCCACCTCTCACTTTCATTGACCATAAAGCCAGTGGGGGAGGGGGACTGTAGCACCGCCTCTGCTTCTTGGCCACTGGAGAGGTGATGGGGTGCCGACGAGAGGTCGCGGGTTTGATCCCAATGGTGTGGGTTGTATTTTGGTCTATTCCTTGTATTTGTCTCATCTTTGTTCGCATGGGGCTTCAATATTATTCAATTTCATTTCCATCATTATTACAGGTAATAGCTTTGAACTTGTTCTTAGATCAACCCAAATGGACGGCATAAAAACTTAAAAAATAGAATTTATATCTACTCAGATGATTTGGGCATGTAAACAGAATGTGAATTAATAGAATATATAGACAATGCTAAAACCTAAAGTAAAAGACCAAAGGCAGACCTCGGAGGAAATAGGAATAGATAGATAAAAGAGCCTTTTTTTTATCACAAAACCAGACCTAAATCTAGACTATATATACATCTAATAATTAGGAAAAGATTGTGTATAGATCTAGTAGTAATAACTAATTTATAAATTTAAACATCTATGATAATACTTCAAGTTATCATTTGACATTTTTATTAATTTCCTCTAGTTTTGACTACAGATGAATCGGGTGAATGGGAACTATTCACGATTCAACATTAGATCTACATATATATATATATATGTGGCATGCGTGATTTGATCTAGATATCTTTCACTCTCTCTCGCTCAGTCCCCTCTTATTGTCTCTCAGTCTTTTGCATTCTTGGTGTACTTTTTTCACGTTACGGTCATTTTGTTCTTTCTCAAGTTTTTTAAAATTTTGTTTAAGACAAAGAAATCTTGAGAGTTAAAATTCAGCCTACCACAGATTGACGGACAGTTTTACAGTTGAAGCTGGCAGCTCGGCAATCAATTAACTCTTTAGTTGCTACCCATTTTGGCACTGATATAAATCCCAGTTGCTAAGCCTTTTAAGGAAAACCAGTTAAAAACGGGTGGTTTTAAAAAAAATATGTAAAATAAAACAGATTGACGCATCTTCATGAAAGTTACATATTGTTGGTATGAAATTTGTTTTTAATTATGTCATGCGGTCATCTTGGAAAGCTAATTAATATCATATATATACAAATTTTGTGTGTTTTTCTACATTTTAACCCATGTTCTCACCCAAAATGAAAATAAAAATTGTTTCAATGCTGGAAATCATGGATAAATGTTTGTAAATAAACTACAAAAACATAAGTGGTGTTTGCTCTTCATATATTGGTGTTATAATTCTTACACACAGGATTCATCTTTTCCTCTTCACTCAACTCAATATTCTTTAGGCCTGTCATTTCAATGCAATTCATAAGGATTTCAGTTTCCGTCATCCAGCTAAAATATTCCAACGCCGTTCGTTGTCACCACTATCACCAATACCACGCTCCCTTCTGGCGCCCACCACTGGTTTGTGACCTTATTTCATTTGCGTCATAATCAGAACCACGAGAACTCAATCTAGATCTAGACTCTGGCTCGCAAGTATCAGTATTAGGATAAAAATTAAAGTCGTTGTCGGAGTAAAAATAGTCACCAGAATCAGAATCATGTCTGTATACACCTCATCTTCATCATCTGAATCCATTGTCACAAATGGTAATAACTGTTCAAAGTTGAAAAAAAAAACACGATCTTAGAGGCTAAAACTTTTTTAAACCTTGATAAAAGCATCTTATCGAGGATAGGAAGTCACGCAACAATCCAAGCTCAGACTTTCTTATTTCGCATTTTTATCGCGTCACATCCGTGTGCCGCTTTCTGGCAAATCTCGCAATCAGCGGCCATTACCTGTCGCCTTCGAGCGTATGTAGCAATTAAAGAGTTAATGAATGATGCTGGAAAAAATTAAATGACGTGTTTACCGCGAGAACATTGCCCAAATACAAACGAGTACCAGAACGTTATCGATTCGTCACCCGTAATCGGCAATACATCCGATATTGGTGACGAAAGCATTTTTATGTTAATCCAAGAAAACTGCTGGCCCTTTATTTAGAAGCGCGTGTTACAGTTGGCCCGAAGCGCGTAGGTCCTTCTTTAGGGCCGCCATCATTGGAGAAAGCGCAGGCCTTATTTTTGAGGCCCAGACACCTAGGCTTCTTTAACGGAAATTTCAAATTCCTTACATATGGCGATGTAGTTTGACCTTTGAGTTTATAGTTAAACACAGCCAATGAGAATACAATTTATTTTAAGTTTGTGGCTTTCCCAGTCGCCTCGTTATCATTCGTCAAAAGGACGCTTTTTCCCATTCAACACACTTTATGCAAGCTAAGTTGATTACATGGCTATAGCTGCTATTGTTTAGTCTTTAGTTTAAGTTTCTCTTGTTGCAATAACATCTCAATATGAATTCTTAGCTTCACCCTAGCTTCACCCGTTACACACTCGTTTTTTCAAGAACACAAGCTCTACTTGGGTTAAGTTAAATTTCTGTAAATGTAACTAGAATCTACATCTTGATCTAGATTCTAACTAATCTAGAACTAGGGGTCTAGTTATAGCTGCAGCTGTAACTTCACTCGATCTAGATTTAAAACAACTGTGATTTATAACATTAAATTTTACACTACTAGAATGATACAATCTAGATCAAGAATAGTGGTTATTAACCGCCAAACCTTTGAGACGAGTGACCACCAAAACAGGGATCGAACCCAGTTCTAGAATCTAGATCTATAGAGAGATTTAGATTCTAGATTTTCTAGAATGAATTCGAGTAGTTTATAGTTAGTGCGGTAGCGAGTGTCATAAAGTGTCCTGTCATTGTCATTTCATCAATCTTTGAATCTAGAGAAATCAAAACAATTTTGACCAGAAGAACATGAAATTTATTTCTGGGATGTTTTGCAAGTACATAAACTTTCTAAAGAAGCGCATTTACCTCTTGGAAAAGAAAAACCAAGAGTGCAATAATTTGGTTTTCTGAACAAACCAGGGAATCCTCAGCTAGCATCTATCATTGCTAACCTTTGAACTGAACTGTAACTGTAAACATGAGTCGGACTTGAGAGCAGGGGAGATTACTCCGACTGCAATATATTTCATGTGTGGACGAACAGTGATAAATTTATTAAAGTATTATTAATATGTATCTGTGTGTGTGGATGTATGTTTGCATCTTTATACATAAGAAAGGGGAGTTCCAGAGCCACTAAATGTTTCCTCTTTTCTTTTGTTTGTTTTCATTTCATTTCCCACTTCGGGAAAGTGAGTTCACAGAGACAGAGAAGAGAGAAGAGAGAGAGAGAGAGAGAGAGAGAGAGAGAGAGAGAGAGAGAGAGAGAGAGGCAGACATACAGACAGACAGAGACAGAGACACAGAGAAACGGAGCTACAGAGAGAGAGAGAGAGAGAGAGAGAGAGAGAGAGAGGGAGAGAGAGAGAGAGAGAGAGAGAGAGAGAGAGAGAGAGAGAGAGAGAGAGAGAGAGAGAGAGAGAGCAGACAGAGACAGAGACATGGAGAGAGACAGAGTCACAGAGAGAGAGAAAGATAGGGGGAGGGTGCGAGAAAGAGACAGAGAGAGAGAGAGAGAAAGAGACAGAGGGACAGAAAAGGGAGAGAGAGAGAGAGGAGAGAGAGAGAGAGAGAGAGAGAGAGAGAGAGAGAGAGAGGCAGAGAGAGAGAGACAGACAGAGAGAGAGACATGGAGAGAGACAGAGTCACAGAGAGAAAGACATGGAGGAGAGAAAAAGACAGAGAGAGAGACAGAGGGACAGAAGGGGAGAGAGAAAGAAAGAGAGAGAGAGAGAGAGAGAGAGAGAGAGAGAGGGAGAGAGAGAGAGAGAGAGAGAGAGAGAGAGAGAGAGAGAGCAAGAGACAGAGACAGACAGACAGAGAACCAGAGACGCAGAACCAAAGGACAGGAAAGACAGACATAAAGAAAGAAACAGAGGGAGAAAGCAAGACAGACAGACAGACGGAGAGAGAGAGAGAGAGAGAGAGAGAGAGAGAGAGAGAGAGAGAGAGAGAGAGAGAGAGAGAGAGAGAGAGAGAAGGAGAGAGTGTGTGTGTACAGAGTGTAGAGAGTGTGAGAGAGAGAGAGAGAGAGAGAGAGAGAGAGGGGGGAGATAAAGAGTGAAACAGAGAGAGGGACAGAGAGAACAGGATAGAGGTAGGGAGAGAGAAAGAGTCCAGAATGGGAGGGAGAGGAGAGAGTAGAGAGAGAGAGAGAGAGAGAGAGAGAGAGAGAGAGAGAGAGAGAGAGAGAGAGAGAGAAACAGACAGACAGACAGACAGACAGACAGACAGACAGACAGAGAAGGCAGAGAGAAAGGCATACAGACAGGCAGACGAACAAACAGACAGACAGAGACAAACAGTAAGAGATAGGTACACTCTTATTTATATTATATATTATTTATTCCGGTTGACAGCCGATTTCCTTATGAAATGCATTTCATCGTCGGGAGGTGGATCTCTCTCTCTCTCTCTCTCTCTCTCTCTCTCTCTCTCTCTCTCTCTCTCTCTCTCTCTATCTCTCTCTCTCTCTCTCTCTCTCTCTCTCTCTCTCTCTCTCTCTCTCTCTCTCTCTCTCTCTCTCTCTCTCTCTCTATCTATCTGTCAGGTCTGTCTGTGTCGCTCTCTGTCGATCTATTTTGTCTGTCTCTGTCTCTTCCTCATTTCCCCCTTGCTCGCCCCTCCCTTCTTTGTCTAGATTGTTGTTCTCTCAAAGTCATGATAAATATCATTCATGTCTTGAAGCACTAATGTTCTTAATGCTCTATATCCCTTCCCGCATACAGGTCCCAGATTCACATTCATCACCTTTCTCGTAATCCATTTTATTTATTTTGGACTAACTCTGAAGGTTGGCTGATAATGATGCCACGCATGACTTGCGATACCGGTACTGGTACACACTCAACCCTGACACATCGTTGGCCTACCGTGACACTCATTCCATACATAAGTATTACTTCCGCATCGGATGCCTACTTAATATTAGTATTATTATTATATTATATATTATACCGGTGGTAAACACTGAGCACACTCATGCATGCCCGCTATGGTTTTTTCCAACAGCTCACATTAACCCGTCACTGTTAATGTCGGGAAGATCATTTAATCATTTCTTTCGTATAATACAAGGCAGCGATAAGACCTCGGTCTCTATTCATTATTCATTACTGTCTGGAGTGGTCTTATCTGGGTCGCGATATCTGCTTCCGACGTCTGACACTGGAGTGCGAATCTGTGAGTGTCACGGTAACAGGGCACGCTCTACCCTGACGGTATGGGCGACTGTTCGCCAAGTGTGACACCGGCGTGACACACTGGGCCATCTCGCCGCAAAAATAAAAGCCACAGTTGCTAATTCAAAAAGGGGTGAAAGTCGATCGCATAGGATTTATCGACCCCCTCTTCACCCCGCTAGACTAGACGGCAAGCGCACAACAAGCCTAGATCTACACCTGAAGTAAACAAGTGTGTTCGTGTTAGTCACTGGCGACAGAAGTCAGTATTGGACCTAGATTTATAGTATAATAATAGATCTATATCATTGTTATTCATAGTATATTTACACAGCACTTCGCGTTCAGCGTTGCGAACGAACCTCAACACTTCGTGTGAGAATTGACCACCACAGCACAATTAATAATCATTGATTTCACCAATAATCATCTATGCAGTCCATAATTTTGTGTACTAAATTAAAGGCTTGCGAATGTGTATTTAGTTGATTCTACATTGATCGAATGTCGTAGTTGGGTCTGTGAGTCTGATGATAATATGGATTCCTGGCTTGATCGAATGTGTAGTTGGGTCTGTGAGTGTCTGATGATGATTTTGATTCTAAATTTATCGAATGTGTAGTTAGGACTGTGAGTCTGATGATGATTTTGATTCTAAATTGATCGAATGTGTAGTTGGGACTGTGAGTCGGATGATGATTTTGATTCTAAATTGATCGAATGTGTAGTAAGAACAATATAATCCTGAGCCCCACAATTTTGTGAGTGGGCGATTTTCCGGGCCTGCCGACAGGTCCTACTTGTGCTCTTTCATTTTCTTTCTTGTCTTTTATTCCGCTGTTTTGTCTTTAATTCGCTATGAGATCATCTCCCTTGATGGACTGGATAAATATCAATGAAACTAAAACACAAATGAAACTACAATTTGCAGGCTATGCGCTTCCTGATATTTGACCACGTGTCTCCTCTTCCCTGCTGCCCCGCCACCCCCTGCCTGTTCACTTTTTGGTGTGCACTTTAACATGGAACATGTTGGCGTTGGGGTCAGAGGTCGAAGAATGACAGCACTGGGACCCAATGTCGTGTTTATTTTTATGAACCGAAAATGTCATATTCATAAGAGCTGTCCTTTAGAACCTGTTGGGGCAAATGGACATGGACATGGGGTCGATATAATATGGTAATAACAGTTCGACCTTTAATGGAGCTTTCCATCCATATTAAATTCCCACACTGGGAAAACGCACATCAGAGAGGAAATACCTCTTTCTCTGTGATCCCTGTAGACACATCTTTGTCTATGATTTCCTGTACACACATTTTTGTCTATAATCCCTGTACACACCTCTTTCTTTATAACCCCTGTACACACACACACACAGACCTTTTTCTCTATAATCCCTGTACACACACACACACACACACCTTTTTCTCTATAATCCCTGTACACACACACACACACACACCTTTTTCTCTATAATCCTGTACTCACACACACACACACACACCTTTCTCTATAATCCCTGTACACACACACACACACACCTTTTTCTCTATCCTCTCTCTCTCTCACACACACACACACACTCACACACCTTTTTCTCTCTAATCCTCTCTTCACACTCACACTCTCTCACACACACACCTTTTCCTCTATAATCCCTGTACACACACACACACACACCTTTTTCTCTATAATCTCTCTGTACACACACACACACACCTTTTTCTCTATAATCCCTGTACACACACACACACACACACCTTTTTCTCTATAATCCCTGTCCAAGGATTGAACACACACACACGTCTTAAACCTTTTTATAGAATGATGAATTTAATCCCTGCAAAACAACACGAACACACACACCTTTTTCTATAATGACTAAGACTGTACACAACGCTTCCATTTTTATTTGATGATCCATGCAGACACCTCTTTCATATCCAAGACACATATGGTGAGAGTAAATACATCTCTGTCCTTAGAATCCCTGTACACACATTTTCCTCTATGATCCATATATACATCTCTGTCCTGAATCCCTGTACACACGTTTTTTTAAATGATCCATATATACATCTCTGTCCTTGATCCATATATGATCCATATATATCATCTTGTCCTTAGAATCCCTGTACACACGTTTTCCTCTATGATCCATATATACATCTCTGTCTCGAGAATCCCTGTACACACGCTTTCCTCTATGATCCATTTATACATCTCTGTCCTTAGAATCCTCTGTACACACATTTTCCTCTATGATCCATTTATACATCTCTGTCCTTAGAATCCCTAATGTTTTCCTCTATGATCCATATATATTTCTCTGTCTCTTAGAATGTGTATTTAGTTTAAACGCTTTCCTCTAGGTTTGATCCATATTATACATCTCTGTCTCTAGAATCCCTGTACACACGCTTTCTAAATTGATCCATTTATACTTAGTTTGTCCTTTGAATGTGGTTACACACGTTTTCCTCTATGATCCATATATACATCTCTGTCTCTAGAATCCCTGTACACACGTCTTCCTCTATGATCCATTTATACATTGTCGTATTTAGAATCCCTGTGCACACGTATTTTTTGATTCTAAATTGATCCATATATACATCGAATCTGTCCTTAGTTTGAATCCCTGTACACACGCTTTCCTCTATGATCCATTTATACATCTCTGTCTCTAGAATCCCTGTATCACACGTTTTCGTCTATGATCCATATATACATCTCTGTCTCTATAATCCCTGTACACGATTTTCCTCTATGATTCATTTATACATCTCTGTCTCTAGAATCCCTGTACACACGCTTTCCTCTATGATCCATTTATACATCTCTGTCTCTAGAATCCCTGTACACACGTTTTCCTCTATGATCCATATATACATCTCTGTCCTTAGAATCCCTGTACACACGTTTTCCTCTATGATCCATGTGCATGTCTCTTTGTATGTGATCCATGCACACACATTTTCTCTATAATCCACATACATACCTCCTTATCCGGATCATCCGGAATCCTCGAAGAATGTGCGTCTAAAAGATAATACTTCTATCTTCAATACTGAATTGCATGCCATTCTCTTGGCTTTAAATTATATATTAAAAGGCTGTTGAGGAGCTCTCAGAATTTTATGATCTGGACGGATATTCTGTCTACCCTTCACAGTTTGAGAAACGTAGATATTAAAAATCAAGAAATAACACTAATTAGACACGTTTTAAAAGATCTTGTTTGGAAAACACATTACGTTTGTCTGGATACCGGGGAATGTTGGCATCAATGGAAATGAAAGTGCCGACATGTTGGCATCAATGGAAATGAAAGTGCCGACATGTTGGCATCAATGGAAATGAAAGTGTCGAAATGTTGGCATCAATGGAAATGAAAGTGCCGATAAGTTAGCAAAAAAGGCATGTTCCAAAGATGGCAACCCTGGTGCTTTACTTGAGTATGCAGATTTGAAAGTTCTAATAAATAATAATATTAACAGAACTTGGCAGGAGGAGTGAGACCAATATTATTATTAAAAAAACCTTCATGAAGTGGTCCCAAAAAGAGACAGAAAGGTAAATGTAAAAGTAAGAAATAGAAAAGCCGTGTTTAAGCCGCCTACATATTGGTCATTTGTCACTTACGCAGGCTTTTCTGTTGACCCATGATGATCAACCGTTACGTCGATCACGTGATTTGTCCTTTTACTGTTAAACATGGTTTAATAGGTGCTCTGATCTGCTGGAGATGCGAATGAAATGTTATTCTGAAGGAAGCATAAACTCTTACGGAATATTGATCCGGAAACTATTTTTGCATTTTTGAAAGAAATTTGAGTGTATCGACAGATGTAGTGTACTAAAAATGTAATCAATTGTTAACACATTGACTATATTTTTTTATAATATTTGCAAACATTTACGGAAAGTACATTTTGTTCTACCTGGACAGTTGTCAGAACCATTAGTCAGCTACGCGTCCTGATATCACTGCCACGGTGGACAGGGTTACTTCAAACAAACAAACAAACAAACAAGCAAATAATCCCTGTACACACCTCTTTCTCTGTGTTTTATGTAGACAGCTTTTTGTAGGATCCTTGTAAACATCTATTTCTCTATAAATCACTGCACACGCCTTTTTTCTTTAAATCCATGTGCACAACTCTTTCTATAATCCATGTGCACAGCTCTCTTTCTATAATCCATGTGCACAGCTCTCTTTCTATAATCCATATCTTTCTTTAATCCATGTACACACCTCTTCCTATAATCTATGTACACACCTCTTTTCTATAATCCATGTACACACCTCTTTCTATAATCCATGTACACACCTCTCGAAATTCTATAATCTAAGTACACACCTCTTTCTATAATCCATGTACACACTGCTCTTTCTATAATCCATGTACATACCTCTTTCTATAATCTAAGTGGTCACACATCTTTTTCTATAATCTATGAAATACACACCTCTTTCTTCATAATCTTTGTGCTTTTCTTTTGACCCTATAATCTATATACACACCATGGATTTGTCCTTTCTTTAATCTAATAATCCTATAATAAGTACTTGAACACACTATAATTTATGTACACACTCTTTCTGGAAATAATCTATAATCTAAATGTACACACTATATCTTTCTATAATCCAT
The DNA here is from genome assembly GCA_037039925.1 of Doris montereyensis. Classification (NCBI taxonomy): domain Eukaryota; kingdom Metazoa; phylum Mollusca; class Gastropoda; order Nudibranchia; family Dorididae; genus Doris; species Doris montereyensis. Next base: position 10,165 of record JAXRKP010002432.1, read on the forward strand.
ATAACTATATACACACGGTCTCTTTCTAATAATCCATGTACACACCTCTTTCTATTACACACCTCTATTTTCTATAAATCCACGTACACACATCTTTTTCTATAATCCATGTACACACCTCTTTCTATAATCTATGTACACACCTCTCTTTCTATAATACACACCTTCTTCTTAATCACACTATAATCTATGTACACACATCTCTTTCTATAATCCATGTACACACACCTCTTTCTATAATCTAAGTACACACCTCTCTTTCTATAATCTAGTACACACATCTCTTTCTATAATTTATGTACAACCTCTCTTCTTCTATAATCTTTTCTATAATGTACACACCTCTCTTTCTATAATCCATGTACACACCTTATAATCTAAGTACACACCTCTTTCTATAACCCATATAATCTAATCCATGTACACACTTTCTCTCTTTTGTACACACACCTCTTTCATAATCCATGTACACATCTCTCTTTCTATAATCTATGTACACACCCTCTTTCTATAATCTATGTACACACCTCTCTTTCTATAATCTATGTACACACCTCTCTTTTCTATAATCTTCACAATCTCTTTCAAATAATCCATGTACACACCCTCTTTCTATAACCCATATACACACATCTCTTTCTATAATCCATGTACACACATCTCTTTCTATAATCCATGTACACACCGCTCTTTCTATAATCTATGTACACACCTCGCTTTCTATAATCTAAGTACACACCTCTCTTTCTATAATCTATGTACACATCTCTTTCTATAATCCATATACACACCTCTGTCTCTTCTTTTTCACTTATATATATTCTTCCTTCTATTTCTGTCAATCCGTTCGCTCTTTTCTTATCTTTCCTCTTGGAACAACATGAGATCACCGTATAATGAACAGGGTACATATTATTTAAACAAACATCTGACGAAAGACCATTAGAAACCTTACATTTTGGCTTTGCCCTCCTTTTACGCCCCACCCCTCACCCTTCTTTGTTTTGTTTTGTTTTTTTGGATGAGGGGTTTTTCTTTTGTTGTTTGTTGTTAATTACTGGTCGTTGTATGGGTTGTGTTTTTTGGTGGAGGGGAGGGGGGGGTAGGGGTGGCGGAGGGAGTTCGGATTTTTCAGACAGAGGCAGACCGGGACAGAGCTAGAGACCATGATAGAGACAGAAAGGGACAGAGCTACAGACTATGACAGAGGCAGAAAGGGACAGAGCTAGAGACTATGACAGAGACAGAAAGGGACAGAGCTAGAGACTATGACAGAGGCAGAAAGGGACAGAGCTAAAGACTATGACAGAGGCAGACCGGGACATAGCTAGAGACTATGACAGAGGCAGACCGGGACATAGCTAGAGACTATGACAGAGGCAGACCGGGACAGAGCTAGAGACCATGACAGAGACAGAAAGGGACAGAGCTAGAGACTATGACAGAGACATAAAGGGACAGAGCTAGAGACTATGACAGAGGCAGACCGGGAAAGAGCTAGGGACCATGACCGAGACAGAAAGGGACAGAGCTAGAGACCATGACAGAGACAGAAAGAGACAGAGTTAGAGACTATGACAGAAACACAAAGGGACAGAGCTAGAGACTATGACAGATGCAGACCGGGACAGAGCTAGAGACCATGACAGAGACAGAAAGGACAGAGCTAGAGACCATGACAGAGACAGAAAGGGACAGAGCTAGAGACCATGACAGAGACAGAAAGGGACAGAGCTAGAGACTATGACAGAGACAGAAAGGGACAGAGCTAGAGACTATGACAGAGACAGAAAGGGACAGAGCTAGAGAATATGACAGAAACGGAAAGGGACAGAGCTAGAGACTATGACAGAGACAGAAAGGGACAGAGCTAGAGACCATGACAGAGACAGAGCTAGAGACTATGACAGAGACAGAGCTAGAGACTATGACAGAGACATAGCTAGAGACTATGACAGAGACAGAGCTAGAGACCATGACAGAGACAGAGCTAGAAACCATGACAGAGACAGAGCTAGAGACTATGACAGAGACAGAGCTAGAGACTGAATGACAGAAACAGAAAGGGACAGAGCTAGAGACCATGACAGAAACAGAGCTAGAGACTATGACAGAGACAGAGCTAGAGACTATGACAGAAACAGAAAGGGACAGAGCTAGAGACCATGACAGGAACAGAGCTAGAGACTATGACAGAGACAGAGCTAGAGACTGACAGAAACAGAAAGAGACAGAGCTAGAGACTATCACAGAGACAGAGCTAGAGACTATGACAGAAACAGAAAGGGACAGAGCTAGAGACTATGACAGAGACAGAGCTAGAGACTGTGACAGAA
>JAXRKP010002432.1:17500-30000 GCA_037039925.1 Doris montereyensis
AAAAACAGCCTCCAAAGTCAATTGACAGTTAAACGTTCAGGCATTTGATGGGAATTATATTCATACTTACTTTTATCTTTCACACTTTCAAATTTTCAAATCAAAAATGAAAACGGACATTTTCAAACAAGTTTGTAACTAAACTACACTTTTTAATTTTTGTTGTTGGGAAAGTAACGTTGAAACGTCACTAATAGTACACTCGAAAACGCTTAATCCGGAAATGCTTAATCCGAAATGCTTAATTAATCCGAAATGCTTAATCCGAAATGCAAGTAACTAGATATTTCTGTTCGGATTAGCCGTTTAGGGCTATCTGAAAGGCGATGTCAACACAACGATAGGCATAAGGGCAAATTATGTGTTGTGCAAAGTCTAGGCCACCAACACAGCACGCATATGAAACAGCGTAGGCCTATGTGATGGTGATGTAATGCGTACGTGCATGCGCATTACTACTTGACCACACATCGCATTTTTCTGAAGCAGATAAGAAAGTGGGTATTGACACGATTGAGAAGGAAGGGCGGTAGGGGGTGGGGGTGGTTGGTGGTGAAGAGACACGATGTCGATTAACTGGGTCAACACTTACTAAAAAGGGGGGAGAAAGAAAGAAAGATAGATTGAGGTGGGCTGTAGTTGTATTCTGGGGGGGGTAATGAAGACATTTATCGATCACGTGATTTAGTGGCTCAATGCCCACATTACATACACATACACACACATACACTCATACACATACATACATACACACATACAGATACACACATATACATACACACATGCATACACACACACCTACACACATACACACATGCATACACACACATAGGCACTAATCAACAGTGTCAAGATAGTGCAACACATCATTACCTTCTAGTATGGTATAAATGGACATTACAGTGTAGTGTATTCAATCTTCTAGTATGGTATAAATGGACATTACAGTGTAGTATATTCAATCTTCTAGTATGGTATAAAGGGACATTACAGTGTAGTGTATTCAATCTTCCCACTATCACCATGGGCAGGTATACCTTTCAAATTGTCAATATTATTATTATTACTTGTATAATTATTTATATATGTTTTTAACATTCTGTATCTCACACATGTACTGACATTATCATTTCTTTCTTTCCTAAAGATGTTGACTCCTGCAGTTGTCACAGAAGTTGTCACAGATGGTGTAGAGACACACAAGGTGAGAAACTCGTTTCACTAAGTGTAAAGTTTGGACAAGCCACAAACTCACAACATTTGGACAAGCTACAAAAAATGTAACATTTTACAAAAAATGTAACATTTAGACAAGTCACAAACTAAATGTAACATTTCGACAAGCCACAAACTAAATGTAACATTTAGACAAGCCACAAACTAAATGTAACATTTAGACAAGCCACAAACTAAATGTAACATTTAGACAAGCCTAAACTAAATGTAACATTTAGACAAGCCAATAAACTAAATGTAACATTTGGACAAGCCACAAACTAAGTGTAACATTTGGACAAGCCACAAACTAAATGTAACATTTAGACAAGCCACAAACTAAATGTAACATTTAGACAAGCCACAAACTAAATGTAACATTTAGACAAGCCACAAACTAAATGTAACATTTAGACAAGCCACAAACTAAATGTAACATTTAGACAAGCCACAAACTAAATGTAACATTTGGACAAGCCACAAACTAAATGTAACATTTAGACAAGCCACAAACTAAATGTAACATTTAGACAAGCCACAAACTAAATGTAACATTTAGACAAGCCACAAACTAAATGTAACATTTGGACAAGCCACAAACTAAATGTAACATTTGGACAAGCCACAAACTAAGTGTAACATTTAGACAAGCCACAAACTCACAAATATAGTATTTGTGTTAGGTCGAGCTTTCTACCTGTGCTTGGAAACGCTTTGCTTTTCGTGAGCAAGAAAATCGTCAGTTCCTTATCCATTTGGCCAACTGACAAAAATTCAAACTGACCGAAATGTCCAAATACAGAAATATGTTACTGGCAGAAAATTAACAGAAATTTTCAAATTGTTACTGGAAGGCGTGAAATGGAAACGTGAAAAGTAATACTGTTCCCCACCTTTCCCCACTCAGTTTCAATGCCTTGTATTGGCAGCATACCAAAGGGCAGAAAATATTTTTAAATATGTAAAGAAATATTGACTTCTGGATAGTTTGATATTGTAGCTCCATCAAACACAAAACATCATGTTAAGTTTTACATAGAATACATTTTAGATTTCTTTTTAAAGTACGCACTTAAAGCGAAAGGATTACCCGCCTTGGCTGTATTCGTTGTTAACGTACACCCATCATGGCATCTAGCATACCTCCATCATGGCCCCTAACGACAAGGGATGTTGTCCTTCCAATGGATTTCTTTTGAACCAAATACATTATAATCTTATAATATAAGAAGACTGTCAGAAATATTATGTGCATTAACTGAGTTTTCCTGGGCGGTTGACAGGTGATGTCGGCAAGTCTTTCTTCTTTCCTCTCATGAGATCACCAGATAAGATGGATAGAGTAACGTTCAATCATTTGCATTATATTTTGCTGTCTCTACTTATTTTTTTCCTTTTCAGGAGGCTGTGAGTACGAGGTGACTTTCAATGGGAGAGTGACCTTGAGAAGCTCTACGCTTCCTGTCAGAAGCATCCTGGACACAGAAATTTCATCCCCATCAATCGTCTCGACAAGGAACGCTCCCTGAAGGTCACCAAACCGACGAACTCGTTGACCTCATCAACACCCTGGCTGCCCTGACAACCCGGCTAACAGGAAGTCGGCAGTGTGAGCCATGCTCGCCCCCAGACGTGGCCATCCAACCGTCTACCCTATCCGTGTTGCCAGGCAATGGGTCTCGAGACCTTTAGTCGCACTGGCACTGGTTTGGTGGACTCTGTCAGAAGATGTTCCCAGCGGTCCATGGGGACTGTCCTGTCCCGATGCGCTGCCTCTGGTAATCCACATGAAGAGTGGTGGGAGGTGCGTGTGACCCCAGCCACCCATCTGGTCTTTGATGACGCTGAAGCCCAAAGCACAGTCGCCGTCTGTTTTCCTGACCATCAGGACTCCTCGGCTGTTCCATAGCTTGCATGGCGTCCGCGTCTGTTCAAATCCGCAGCGTTCAAAACGACTAGTGCGTACTCACCTGTGTCACTCATGGCCGTCTTAGGTCAGTTACTGGGCGACTGCTCACAGATGCCCACCACATGCAGAGCAGTTGGTCAAGGCAGACAGAATCGTTTTCCGAACTCACACACTGATCATATCTCACCCGCCTCACGGTCATGCCCGAAATCTGTCACCATCGGGGAAAATTCGTCACATCACTGTCCCTGTCGGTCCGAAATACCCCGTCGGTGAAGCCGTGCCTTTTTCGTCTGGAGTAAAGTATTCCCTCAAGCTCCATCGCCTTTTTGTGAGTCGTGAAAACCATTCATCCACCCATCTCCAGATGTCACACCTGAGCCAATAGCGTCCCAACCCGACACCGCGCAGGTCCGTGGAAAGAAGACGTTCTTCTACCAAGCGCCGCCGCCTTCACTTTGCCTAGAGATGCGCAGTTTGTTAGGGAAATACACCTGTGACCAGCCCAATTGTGCTTCCATTCCCAGATGGAACTTGTTTTAGCCCTAGCCGATGATGGATGTGAGTTACCCCTTCCACCAGGCTTGATGGAGTTTGCAGGATGGTCGTTGGATGACGACATGTTGATTAGTGTCTCTTATTCCACCCAGACCTGTCCAGTAGCAGCGGGTGCAACTGTCTTCACTCTGGAACCTCGCGCCCTACAGAACAACTCGGGCAGCAGATATCGATCTCTAGACACATTTGTCTGAGCCGTTCCCTGTCTCGCCGGTCTCAGCAAAGTGCTCACAGCTTTTGCATCAACCTCTGCCCAATGAATTGATCAAAGACACCGTGCAATTGTGTTTTCGCGGAAAAGGCAGAGTTAAAAGAGTGCTGAAATCGAGCGGGAATGAAATAATATAACATTTGGAGCTTAGATGAAAATGTTACGGCCGCCCAAGAAGAAGAAGCACAAGACTGACACAGTGACATTATAGTATGGGAGCTGTATGAGGTTTTAGAGGAATAGAAATGGAAGTACTGAACAGTTTGTCGCCTTTCCGTCTTGTCTTCAAAGGCAAAAGATAATAAAATAATATAATATTTAATATTTTTTATGTTTTTTCAAAAGAGCTAAAGATATGATATACAATGTTTGAAAATTTGCTATTTAATTTAATAAATTACATACAACGTTTTGTACTATGCATCTCTTAATTATAACATGCTTTTCATCCAGCAAAATTGTGTGGGTTTCCAGTTACCTTCAGATTCACACAGCTTAGACTCTACTACCACATGTTGTCTATAGACATTTGACACAACCTAGATTTCATCACCGAAAACTGTCTATAGAGGCTTAACACAAATTAGACTCTACAACCACATACTGTCAATAAAACCTGACACAACCATGACTCTATTTCCACACACTGTCTATAGAAGCTTGACACAACCATGACTCTACTACCACACACTGTCTATAGAAGCTTGACACAACCATGACTCTACTTCCACACACTGTCTATAAATACGACACAACCATGACTCTACTTCACTGTCTATAGAGGCTTGACACAACCATGACTCTACTTCCACACTCTGTCTATAGAAGCTTGACACAACCATGACTCTACTTCCAGACACTGTCTATAGAAGCTTGACACAACCATGACTCTACCTCCCACACTGTCTATAAAGCTTGACACAACTCTACTGACTCTACTTCCACAGCCATGACTCTATTTACACACTGTCTATAAGCTTGACACAACCATGACTCTACTTCCACAGAACTGTCTATAGCTCTAACATTGTCTAAAACACAACCACATGACTCTACTTCCACACACTGTCTATAGAAGCTTGACTGTATGACTCTACTTCCACACTGTCTATAGAAGCTTGACACAACCATGACTCTATTTCCACACACTGTCTATAGAAGCTTGACACAACCTTCCCCTGACTCTATTTCCACACATTTTCTATAGAAAGACACAACCATGACTCTACTTTCACATTGTCTATAGAAGCTTGACATGACTCTACTTCCACACATTGTCTATAGAGATTGTCTATAGAGAACAATACAACCATGACTCTACTTCTACACACTGTCTATAGAAGCTTGACACAACCATGACTCTATTTCCACACACTGTCTATAGAAGCTTGACACAACCATGACTCTATGTCCACACACTGTTTATAGAAGCTTGACACAACCCTGACTCTATTTCCACACACTGTCTATAGAACTTGACATAACCATGACTCTATTTCCACACACTGTCTATAGAAGCTTGACACAACTATGACTCTATTTCCACACACTGTCTATAAGCCTGACATAACCATGACTCTACCTCCACACACTGTCTATAGAAGCTTGACACAACCATGACTCTACTTCTACACACTGTCTATAGAAGCTTGACATAACCATGACTCTATTTCCACACAACATGACTCTATAGAAGCTTGACATAACCATGACTCTACTTCCACACACTGTCTATAGGAGCTCTGACACAATCATGACCCTACTACCACACACTGTCTATAGGAGCTTGACATAACCATGACCCTACTACCATACATGGTCTATAGAGTAGCTTGACACAATCACGCCTCTTCCTATAAACTGTCTATAAAAAAGCTTGACACAACTAAGACTGTATTACCACACACTGTCTATATAAGCTTGACACAACTAAGACAGTATTACCACACACTGCCTATATAAGCTTGACACAACTAAGACTGTATTACCACACATTGTCTATATAAGCTTGGCACAACTAAGACTGTATTGCCACACACTGTCTATATAAGCTTGAAACAACTTAGACTGTATCACCACACACTGTCTTTATAAGCTTGACACAACTTAGACTGTATCACCACACACTGTCTTTATAAACTTGACACAACTAAGACTGTATTACCACACACTGTCTTTATAAGCTTGACACAACTTAGACTGTATTACCCACACTGTTTATGTAAGCTTGACACAACTTAGACTGTATCACCACACACTGTCTTTATAAGCTTGACACAACTTAGACTGTATTACCACACACTGTCTTTATAAGCTGACACAACTTAGACTGTATTACACACCATCTACTGTAGTTATAGAAGCTCTTTGTGGAGTGCGTTGACATGTACCTTGACTCTTTAAACTGACATTCATTAACTTCAAACTACTATTGCCATCTGACCATATAATGTATGCACAAAAACAATCAATAAGTACATCATTCTGTTTATTGTAACCCACAGGGTCATTGGAAGGTGGGGAGTGGAGGAGGGAGGATGAGCTTGATATATAGAACGTTGTAACAGTTTCGATATATATATATATATATATATTTGTATTAATTATGTGCAATGTGGGTAACTAGACATCTTTTTTAAGTATACTCAATACTCTGAGAACAAGAATAAGGGATATTATATTCCTGAGCATATACAGAAACTTTCTATCAGAAACTGTCTTCATTAAATTGGAGGACACATCATTGTTTTGTTACCTTGATATGTGTTTGCTCAACCTTGTTGTTGTATGTATGTATGTATGTATGTATGTATGTATGTATGTATGTATGTATGTATGTATGTATGTATGTATGTATGTATGTGTGTATGTGTATGTATGTGTCTATGTATGTATATGTATGTATATGTGTATGTAAATATTCAAGCATGTATGTATTTGTATGTATGTGTATGTATGTATATGTGTATGTATGTGTGTTTGTATGTATGTATGTATGTATGTATGTATCTGTAAGATATGCATGCATGTATTTATGTGTGTGTATGTATGTGTGTATGTAACTATGTATGTGTGGCTGATTGTATGTATGTATGTGTGTGTATGTATGTTATGTATTGTATGTAAGTTTGTTTGTATGTATGTATATGTGTATTATGTATGTATGTATGTATGTATGTATGTATGTATATATGTATGTTATGTATGTATGTATGTATGTATGTATGTATGTATGTATGTGTGTTTGTATGTATGTATGTGTGTATGTATGTATGTATGTATGTATGTATGTATATGTATGTATGTATTCATATATGTGTATGTATGTATGTATGTGTTTATGTATGTATGTGTGTATGTGTGTATGTATGTATGTGTATGTATGTATGTATATGTGTATGCAAGATTATGTTTATGTATATGTGTATGTTTGTATAAATGTATGTGTGTATATATGTATATATGTATGTGTGTGTATGTATGTTTTGTATGCATGTATCTATGTATGTATATAATATGTGTGCATGCATGAATGTATTTGTGTGTGTATGTATGTGTGTATGTATCAATATGTGTATATGTGTATGTATGTATTCATGTATGTATCTATGTCTGTATGTATGTATGTATGTATCAATATGTGTATATGTGTATGTATGTATTATGTATGTATCAATATGTGTATATGCGTATGGATGTATTCATGTATGTATCTATGGGTGTATCAACATGTATGCGTCTATGTATATATGTATGTATGTACATATGTGTGTATGTATGTATGTATGTATGCGTGTATGGATGTGTGTATGTATGTCTTATGTATGTATGTATGTGCATGTATGTATCCGTTCTATATCTTTCTGGCACTCTCTAACTTGCTATCTTTTCGTTTTTAATATTTGAAAACAAAATAGGGGTGGTGGCATATATATATATGAATGTATATATGTATATGTATGTGTAAATATATATGGTATATTTATCTATCTATCCAGTCTGTCTAGCCATATATATATATCTATCTATCAATCTGTTTGTTTATGTATGTATATCTATCTATCTATCTACCTATCTATCTATCTATCTCTGTGTCTATCTATCTATCTATCTATCTATCTATCTATCTATGTGTCCATCTATCCATCCATCTATCCATTCATCCACACATCTATCTATCTATCTATCTATCTATCTATCTATCTATCTATCTATCTGTCTGTCTGTCTATCTATCCATCTAATCTATCTATCTATCTATCTATCAGCCCCATCTATTTATCTGTCTGTCTGTCTATCTATCCATCTATCTATCTATCCATATATCTATCTATCTATCTATATTCTATCCATCTTCTTTCTTTCTTTCTTTCTTTCTTTCTTTCTTTCTTTATCAGTTATCATTCTACCTCCGGTATATGATCTAACCATCTATCTACCTATCCATCACTCTGTCCATATACCTACCCAGCTATCGAGATCTATCTACCCCATCTATCTATCTATCTACCCATCTATCTATCTATCTACCCATCTGTCTATCCATCTACCCATGTATCTACCCATCTATCTATCTATCCATCTATCTATCTATCTATCGATCCATATATCTACCCATCTATCTATTTATATATCTATAAAGCTATCTATCTACATGTACCTATTTGAGAAACTTTGTATCTATATATCCATCTATCTATCTATCTACCTAGCTATCAATAAATCTATCTATACACCTATTTATCTATCCATTATACACCTATTTATCTATCCATCTATTTGTTTATTTATCTATGCATATATCTAGCTTTATTTATCTAACCATCTTATCTAAATATCTATGTGTCTATCTATCTCTCTCTCTCTCTCTCTCTCTCTCTCTCTCTCTCTCTCTCTCTCTCTCTCTCTCTCTCTCTCTCTCTTCTCTCTCTCTCTCTCTCTAAATGGTCCCAAGATAGGTTTTATATATAGTAATATTTATACCGGAGAGTGATATTTATCTAGCTAGCTATTTATCTAACCATCTACCTAACTATCTATGTATCTGTCCGATCTATTTCTCTATCTATCTATCTATCTATCTATCTATCTATCTATCTATCTATCTAACTAGCTAGCTTCTTAACCTCATTTAACTAACCATTTATATATCTATCTATTTGTCTATCTATCGATCTATATATCTAGCTTGTTTATTAATCTATCCATCTATCTATCCATCTATTTGTCTATCTAGACTCTCAATCAACTCAACTATGTATCTAAGGGTTCTATCTATTTATCTTCTCAAAACTATCTCATGTTAGCTTGGAATTTATATTTCCATCTCTCATCCATCTATTTATCTATCTATCTATCTATCTATTTATATATCCATCTATCTATCCTCTCTGTTGTCTATCTATCTATCTATATGTCTATCTATCCATCTATTTGTCCTATCTATACTTCTATTTATGCATCATATCTATCTGTCTATCCTCTATTCCATCTATCTATCCATCATACGTATCTATCTATCCATCCATCTATCTATCTAGCTATCTATCTTTTCATATATTCTTATATCTATCTATCTATATATCCATCTATCTATCTATCTTCGTAGGGAAGGGTCTAGCATGGTTGGAAAGGGTATGTTCTTTTGCTCTGCGTACTCTTGTTTTAGTTTGACATGACGGCAAAGCCAGCATGGATGGGCACAGATGCACACCATTAAGCAATTGACAATGACTCCTGCCCTTCCATTGGGAATTTTCTTCAGCTCATTGATAGACTGAGCTGTAGGCTAGCGTTATTGGTACGCCCTTGTAACAACTATTAAAATTGCTCTTCTTCTTCAGAGTTCTTCGCCTTTTGCAACTTCTGATCTTGTGATCTTCTTCGCACACATCTTCTTCTTCTTCTTTTTTCTTTTTCTTCTTCTCCTCCTTTGAATCCTCCTCCTCCTCCTCCTCCTCCTGACTTTCCGTTCCTCCTGTTTGGCGTTTCTTCTTCTTCTTGTTCCACTCCTCCTCCTATCCGCTCCTCATTTGCGATTGCATTGTTCTTATTGAGCTGCTGGAATTCTTCTTCTTCTTCTTCTTCTTCTTCTTCTTCTTTTTCTCCTTCTTCTTCTTCTTCAGGATGTAGAAACCTCCTATAGTGAGAGGACGAGGTCTACGTTTTACAATTTTAAACAGGTTGATCACATCCATGCACACTGTATATCAAATATAACACATACAGATACAATGTTCCAAAACAGAGTTGAATCGGATCACAGGGATCACATCACTTCAATGGTTAATGACGAAGTTAGTTTGACAAACTCTGACAGAGTGCTGGCATCTATGGCTTCGGGAGACAGGCTATTTCACAGACGGACAGTTGAAGGAAAGAAGGAGTTGATATGCGCCTCGATTCTAGATTTAGGGACAATGAATATTGTGTTGTGCCCTCTGGTGTTTCCTGTGGCACGTGTGATGGAGTTCGGCAAGGAGACGTCTATCTTGTTGCTCATTATCTTAAACGTTGCTGTCATCTTGTCTCTTTTCTTCTTTTATTCAGTGGTTTGAGGCCGAGTTTCTGAACAAGGGACGAAACATTTTGTATGAGGCGAGAAATCGTTAAATATACATTACGCCTTGCTGTTCTCTTTTACACCGGTTCAACTTGGTTGACAAGGTTCGTCTAATTCAGGCAGTGTACTGACATATTCCAATATGGGTCGGACTAGGGCCTTGTAGCAGTTTAGTTGTATAGGGATCGGACACTGCTTTAGATTACGCCAGGTGAATGAGCGTATTTTATTTGCCTTGGTCGAGATGTATTTGATATGATTTTTCCATTTTAGATCTTTCGATATTTCAACTTTGAGATATTTTGCTGAATCAACTTGTTCGAGAAATTGTCCGTGTAGGGAATACTTTGTCATAATTGTTTTTTCTTGTTCGTAACAGTGATGACGTGGCATTTCGATACATTAATTTCCACCTGCCATTTCATTTCCCATAGTTGTAGTTGAGCAAGATCTTCGGTAAAACAGCAACAATAATTGAAACTGGAGATGTGGTGGTGTAAACTTATGTCGTCATCAAACAGGTGTACGTTTGCGCTAATGTTGTCTCTCACGTCATTTATGTAAATCAAGAATAGTGTTTCACGTTGTCGTTTCATTTAAAGTTTCACTGGGGTCACCGTGTGTTATGTATATGTCAGACTGGTAACTTTTCAATGAAACAAAGAGCTGCATCGACATATTATAAAACTTAAGTTATTCTAAGTATAGTCTAACCAACACAATTGTTATATATTATTATGCCGTTAAAAAGAACACGCAGTTGAAACCTTTAATGCTCTCATAATAGCAACATCAGCGATAGTCACAAAGGATTAAGAAATATTGGGGTTTATGGAAAGTGAGCGTGTCGCACACACACACACACACACACACACACACACACACACATATATATATATATATATAAATATACAAACGCGTCATACAAACATGACTTAGGGTCATACAAGGGTCTGTCACATTAGCAAAGGCGTTATACAAGCAAAGACGTTATACAAGCAATGGCGTTATACAAGCAAGTTATACAAGCAAGCGTTATACAAGCAATGGCGTTATACAAGCAAAAGTGTTATACAAGCAAAAATGTTATACAAGCATAGCGTTATACAAGCAAAATGTTATACAAGCAAAGCGTTATACAAGCAAAAGTGTTATACAAGCAAAAGTGTTATACAAGCAAAGCGTTATACAAGCAAAATGTTATACAAGCAAAGGCGTTATACAAGCAAAAGTGTTATACAAGCAAAAGTGTTATACAAGCGTTATACAAACAAAAAGGCGTTATACAACAAAAGATGTTCTCAAAGTGTTATACAAGCAAAAGTGTTATACAAGTCTGTCTGTTATACAATCAAAGGCGTTATACAAGCAAAAGTGTTATACAAGCAAAAGTATTATACAATCAAAGGCGTTATACAAGCAAAAGTGTTATACAAGCAAAAGTATTATACAATCAAAAGGCGTTATACAAGCAAAAGTGTTATACAACAAAAGTATTATACAATCAAAGGCGTTATACAAGCAAAAGTGTTATACAAGCAATGGCGTTATCAAAAATGTTATACAACAAATTCAGCAATGGCGTTATACAAGCAATGGCGTTATACAAGCAATGGCGTTATACAACAAAAATGTTTCAAGCAAAGGCGTTATACAAGCAATGGCTCTTATACAAGCAAAGGCGTTATACAAGCAATGGCGTTATACAAGCAATGGCGTTATACAAGCAATGGCGTTATCGTCCAAAAATGTTATACAAGCAAAAGTGTTATACAAGCAAAAGTGTTATACAAGCAAAGGCGTTATACAAGCAAAAGTGTTATACAAGCAATGGCGTTTACAAGCAAAGCGTTATACAAGCAATGGCGTTATACAAGCAAGGCGTTATACAAGCAAAGCGTTATACGAGCAAAATGTTATACAAGCAAAGGCGTTATACAAGCAAAAGTGTTATACAAGATAATGGCGTTATACAACAAAGCGTTATACAAGCAAAGGCGTTATACAAGCAAAGGCGTTATACAAGCAAAGGCGTTATACAAGCAA
>JAXRKP010002432.1:35000-45000 GCA_037039925.1 Doris montereyensis
AGAAAAGAAGAAGAAGAAGAAGAAGAAGAAGAAGAAGAAGAAGAAGAAGAAGAAAGAAGAAGAAGAAGAAAGAAGAAGAAGAAGAAGAAGAAGAAGAAGAAGAAGAAGAAGAAGAAGAAGAAGAAGAAGAAAAAGAACGAAGAAGAAGAAGAAGAAGAAGAAGAAGAAGAAGAAGAAGAAGAAGAAGAAGAAGAAGAAGAAGAAGAAGAAAGAAGAAGAAGAAGAAGAAGAAGAAGAAGAAGAAGAAGGTGAAGAAGAAGAAGAAGAAGAAGAAGAAGAAGAAGAAGAAGAAGAAGAAGAAGAAGAAGAAGAAGAAGAAGAAGAAGAAGAAGAAGAAGAAGAAGAAGAAGAAGAAGAAGAAGAAGAAGAAGACGAAGAAGAAGAAGAAGAAGAAGAAAGAAAAAGAAGAAGGAGAAGAAGAAGAAGAAGAAGAAGAAGGAGAAGGAGAAGGAGAACAAAAAAAAAGAAGGAGAAGGAGAAGAAGAAGAAGAAGAAGGAGAAAGAGAAGAAAAAGAAGGAGAAGGGGAAGAAGAAGGAGAAAGAGAAGCAAAGGAAGAAGAAGCAAAGACAAATTGATTTAATAATTTTGACAATAATAATAATGTGCATTTCTATTGCCCACTCATCCCTACAAGGGTAAGAGTCTAAGCACATAGATATTTTGTGCAGGCATATAAGGTCGACAAACTAAGAAGCAATCATGTCATCATGTAGGTACATAATAATATTAACGTTACATTTAAAGGAGCCAATTAAATGGATTGTGTAGATCACAGGGGAGATAGTCTACAATATTATTTTATGTGCTCATGAATAATTCAGTTGTGTCCCTTCGATAAAAAAAAAGATAGGATTTCTTCCCGAAAGGCAACGGATTTTAAAGTTTGATTTGATTTCTCCACATTCCTCCACGAAGGTGATCTCATTGGTTTTAGGTAGGACTTTTAATTTTGCTAGGACTGCCCTGTAAACAGCCATAGCGATCTTTTGCGTGCACAGAGTGTTGTGATCCGTACAGTGGACCTCCTTTTTATCGTCCGTCTCCGATGGGTGTGTCAATCCACCAACCTGGATCGGGGGTGGGGTGGGGTTGGAGGAGGGGGAAGAAGGGGGGGGTGGCGGGTAAGATTTCACTCCAATGAAATTGAGAAAAATGCACGAACCCGCGACCTTTTGGTTGAGAGGCTGACACCTTGCCTCTGATACCGTGTCGCCCCCTCCTCCCCTCCCTCCCCCCCCAAAGGCGAAGCCTCACACTTTATAACGCAATGAGTTTCTTGAATTATCTCCCTTAGTTGAGATTGCTTGAATACACCAAAGGGTACGTTTGGTCGCCTTCCTCCTCATCGCTACAAGCCAAAGTGTTTGGTTTTTTTTAAGTTCAAAATCGCTAAAAGCCAAGGTGTTTTTCAAATAGTTTTTTGAAGTTGGCAAATTCTCATCGCTACAAGCCATGGTGTTTGGCTTCAAATAGTTTTTTCTTTAAGTTGGCAAATCATCGCTTATCAAATAGTCTTTCTTACATTCTCATCGCTTCAAGCCAAGGTGTTTGGCTTCAAATGTTTTTCTTTAAGTTGGCAAATTCTCATCACGACAAGCCAAAATGTCTGCCTTCAAATGTTTTTTCTTTAAGTTGGCAAATTCTCATCGCTACAAGCCAAAGTGTTTGCTTTCAAATAGTTTTTCTTTAAATTGGCAAATTCTCATCCTTACAAGCCAAGGTGTTTGGCTTCAAATAGTTTTTCTTTAAGTTGGCAAATTCTCATCGCAACAAGCAAAGTGTTTGGCTTCAAATAGTTTTTCTTTAAGTTGGCAAATTGTCATAGCTACAAGCCATATCTTCAACATCTTTCTTTAAGTTGGCAAATTGTCATAGCTACAAGCCATAGACTTCAAATAGTCTTTCTTTAAGTTGGAAATTCTTATCGCTACAAGCCAAGGTGTTTGGCTTCAAATGGTTTTTCTTTAAGTTGGCAAATTCTTATCGCTACAAGCCATGGTGTTTGGCTTCAAATAGTCTTTCTTTAAGTTGGCAAATTCTCATCGCTACAAGCCAAAGTGTTTGGCTTCAAATGGTTTTTCTTTGTTGGCAAATTCTTTATCGCTACAAGCCAAGGTGTTTGGCTTCAAATAATTTTTCTTTTAAGTTGTAAAATTCTTATCGCACAAGCCAAGGTGTTTGGCTTCAAATAGTCTTTCTTTAAGTTGGCAAATTCTTATCGCTACAAGCCATGGTGTTTGGCTTCAAATAGTCTTTCTTTAAGTTGGCAAATTCTCATCGCTACAAGCCAAAGTGTTTGGCTTCAAATGGATTTTCTTTTATCTTATCGCTACAAGCCATGGTGTTTGGCTTCAGGAGTCTTTCTTTAAGTTGGAAATTCTTATCGCTACAAGCCAAGGTGTTTGGCTTCAAATAGTTTTTCTTTAAGTTGGCAAATTCTTATCGCTTGAAAGTGTTTGGCTTCAAATAATTTTTCTTTAAGTTGTCAAATTTATGTGCCAAAGTGTTTGGCTTCAAACGGTTTTTTCTTTAAGTTGGCAAATTCTCATCCATACAAGCCAAAGTGTTTGGCTTCAAACGGTTTTTCTTAAGTTGGGATCTCATCGCTACAAGCCAAAGTGTTTGCTTTCAAATAGTTTTTCTTTAAGTCAAATTCTCATCGCTACATGCCAAGATATCAAATAGTTTTTCTTTAAGTTGGGATCAATGCAAGGTGTTTCTTGAATTTATCTTTAGAGTTGGCAAATTCTAAAATATCTTCTACATCTGTTTGCCAAATAGACTAGATGGACAGACGTGACTAGACAGCTCTACTACTTCTTTCATTTCACTCTGTCAAGTCACACTGTGTCTATGACCACACTCAAATCAAGTCAATAGAATGACTTTAAATTTCTTTTCTAGCTGAACACGCAACAGAGCGGTTTCGGTCATGCCACCTTTATTGTCGATTGAAGAGACTAGATGTGTCATTATGTGCATGTGGTCTAGGAATCTTCTTGAAGAGAATAGATATGTCATTATGTGCATCATGTGGTCTAGGAATCTTCTTGAATAGACTAGATATGTCATTATGTGTCATGTGGTCTAGGAGAGTCTTCTTGAAAAGACTAGATATGTCATTTTGTGTCATGTGGTCTAGGAATCTTCTTGAATAGACTAGATATTTCATTATGTGCCATGTGATCTAGGAATCTTCTTGAATAGACTAGATATGTCATTATGTACCATGTGATCTAGGAATCTTCTTGAATAGACTAGATATGTCATTATGTGCCATGTGATCTAGGAATCTTCTTGAATAGACTAGATATGTCATTATGTGTCATGTGATCTAGGAATCTTCTTGAATAGACTAGATATGTCATTATGTGCCATGTGGTCTAGGAATCTTCTTGAATAGACTAGATATTTCATTATGTGTCATGTGGGCTAGGAATCTTATTGAATAGACTAGATATGTCATTATGTGCCATGTGGTCTAGGAATCTTCTTGAATAGACTAGATATTTCATTATGTGTCATGTGGGCTAGGAATCTTCTTGAAGAGACTAGATATGTCATTATGTGTCATGTGGTCTAGGAGTCTTCTTGAATAGACTAGATATTTCATTATGTGTCATTTGGTCTAGGAATCTTCTTGAATAGACTAGATATTTCATTATGTGTCATGTGGGCTAGGAATCTTCTTGAATAGACTAGATATGTCATTATGTGTCATGTGGTCAAGGAATCGTCTTGAATAGACTAGATATGTCATTATGTGTCATGTGGGCTAGGAATCTTCTTGAAGAGACTAGATATGTCATTATGTGCCATGTGGTCTAGAAATCTTCTTGAATAGACTAGATATGTCATTATGTGCCATGTGGTCTAGGAATCGTCTTGAATAGACTAGATATGTCATTATGTGTCATGTGGGCTAGGAATCTTCTTGAATAGACTAGATATGTCATTATGTATCATGTGGTCTAGGAATATTCTTGAATAGACTAAATATGTCATTATGTACCATGTGGTCTAGAAATCTTCTTGAATAGACTAGATATGTCATTATATGCCATGTGGTCTAGGAATCTTCTTGAATAGACTAATTATGTCATTATGTGCTATGTGGTCTAGGAATCGTCTTGAACATACTAGATATGTCATTACAAAACCATATGGTCTAGGAATCTTCTTGAAGAGACTAGATATGTCATTATGTGTCATGTGGTCTAGAAATCTTCTTGAATAGACTAGATATGTCATTATATTCCATGTGGTCTGGAATCTTCTTGAATAGACTAGATATGTCATTATGTGCTATGTGGAAAAGACTAGATATTTCATTTTGTGTCCACGTGGTCTAGGAATCTTCTTGAATAGACTAGATATGTAATTATGTGCCATGTGGTCTAGGAATCTTCTTGAATAGACTAGATATGTCATTATGTGTCATGTGGTCTAGGAATCTTCTTGAATAGACTAGATATGTCATTATGTGCTATGGAAGAGACTAGATATTTCATTTTGTGTTATGTGGTCTAGGAATCTTCTTGAATAGACTAGATATTTCAGTATGTGTCATGTGGTCTAGGAATCTTCTTGAATAGACTAGATATGTCATTATGTGTCATGTGGTCTAGGAATCTTCTTCAATAGACTAGATATGTCATTATGTGTCATGTGGTCTAGAAATCTTCTTGAATGTCTAGATATTTCATTATGTGTCATGTGGTGTAGGAATCTTCTTGAATAGACTAGATATTTCATTATGTGTCATGTGGTCTAGGAATCTTCAATAGACTTGTCATTATGTGCTATGTGGAAGAGATTATATGTCATTATGTGCCATGTGGTATAGGAATCTTCTTGAATAGACTAGATATTTCATTATGTGTCATGTGGTCTAGGAATCTTCTTGAATAGACTAGATATTTCTTTTCGTGTCATGTGGTCTAGGAATCTTCTTGAATAGACTAGATATGTCATTATGTGCCATGTATAGGAATCTTCTTGAATAGACTAGATATTTCATTACGTGTCTTGTGGTCTAGGAATCTTCTTGAATAGACTAGATATTTCAATATGTGGTCTAGGAATCTTCTTGAATAGACTAGATATTTCAATAAGTGGTCTAGGAATCTTCTTGAATAGACTAGATATTTCAATATGTGGTCTAGGAATCTTCTTGAATAGACTAGATATTTCAATATGTGGTCTAGGAATCTTCTTGAATAGACTAGATATTTCAATATGTGGTCTAGGAATCTTCTTGAATTGGTCTGTTAAATTTGTTAAATCTTTAGGGTTAGTAACCTAACTAAAAGTAAAATGAAAAAAATAACCAATAAATAAATAAAAGATAATATACATAAAAAAAGAAAAAAAAGAAGATAAATAAATAAATATATAATCTAAATAAATACATACATTTTAAAAAAAAGAAAAAAAGAATTCAGTTATGATTGCCGAGCTACATCATCTCGATATGTTGTTTCATGCTATGTTTGTGATTGCGTGTTTCTCTATGAATATGGTTGAGCGATAAAGACATGCTGGTGGTTATGTCAACTCTAGATTTGTTACCATTAGACCTAATGTCCCTGCTCCCATGGATGTTTGAAATGTCTCGACTTCAACTATGCTAGGTCAAGACACAATCTATTGCCATCCGAAGTCCAGGGGAGGCCACCCACCCTGCCACTTCCTAATTGAGTGTCCTTCGCCACCATCTGAAATGTTGCAAGTGGTCTTTACTAAGTGGCATTTTGTTAACACGAGGTCTATTGCTATCTGAGTGGAAAGGTTTGGGTTGGAAGAGCATTGAGGTAATAACTTGTCAGAAAAGGAAGCGCCAATACATGTCAGTTTGTAATTACGTGTATCTGGCAATAATAGTTGACACATTACCTTCGTTCGTAACGATCTATAAAATACACACTATGTACATTGGAATAAAGAATTTATGTTATTATGTAAATATTATAAAAATAGATAGTAGTCAATTACTTAAATTGCATAATTTGTTAATATGAATATATATGACGAAAAAAAAAAGGCGTACATATCACAGTAAATCATGGTAAATATTTCTGAACATTCTGATTTGCAAAAAACTCTGAGAATGTGAATGAGTTTAAAGATATAGTACAGTACAAATATGATATTTTAAGAATGTCCTCAAATACCAATTTGTTCAGTAGTCCTTTATTGTGCGTGTGTGTGTGTATGTGAGTCTCTCTCTCTCTCTCTCTCTCTCTCTCTCTCTCTCTCTCTCTCTCTCTCTCTCTCTCTCTCTCTCTCTCTCTCTCTCTCTCTCTCTCTCTCTCTCTCTCTCTCTCTCTCTCTCTCTCTCTCTGTCTCTCTCTCTCTCTCTCTCTCTCTCTCTCTCTCTCTCTCTCTCTCTCTCTCTCTCTCTCTCTCTCTCTCTCTCTCTCTCTCTCTCTCTCTCTCTCTCTCTCTCTCTCTCTCTCTCTCTCTCTCTCTCTCTCTCTCTCTCTCTCTCTCTCTCTCTCTCTCTCTCTCTCTCTCTCTCTCTCTCTCTCTCTCTCTCTCTCTCTCTCTCTCTCTCTCTCTCTCTCTCTCTCTCTGTCTCTGTCTCTCTCTCTCTCTCTCTCTCTCTCTCTCTCTCTCTCTCTCTCTCTCTCTCTCTCTCTCTCTCTCTCTCTCTCTCTCTCTCTCTCTCTCTCTCTCTCTCTCTCTCTCTCTCTCTCTCTCTCTCTCTCTCTCTCTCTCTCTCTCTCTCTCTATCTGTCTCTGCCTCTGTCTGCACCTCTGTCTCTTTCTCTCTCTCTCTCTCTCTCTCTCTCTCTCTCTCTCTCTCTCTCTCTCTCTCTCTCTCTCTCTCTCTCTCTCTCTCTCTCTCTCTCTCTCTCTCTCTCTCTCTCTCTGTCTGTCTGTCTGTCTGTCTGTCTCTCTCTCTCTCTCTCTCTCTCTCTCTCTCTCTCTCTCTCTCTCTCTCTCTCTCTCTCTCTCTCTCTCTCTCTCTCTCTCTCTCTCTCTCTCTCTCTCTCTCTCTCTCTCTCTCTCTCTCTCTCTCTCTCTCTCTCTCTCTCTCTCTCTCTCTCTCTCTCTCCTCTCTCTCCTCTCTCCCTCTCTCTCTCTCTCTCTCTCTCTCTCTCTCTCTCTCTCTGTGTCTCTCTCTCTCCCTCTCTCTCTCTCTCTCTCTCTCTCTCTCTCTCTCTCTCTCTCTCTCTCTCTCTCTCTCTCTCTCTCTCTCTCTCTCTCTCTCTCTCTCTCTCTCTCTCTCTTACCCCCCAACAACTTTTGTCTCTCTGTCTACACGTCTATCTAGTACTTAAGTTGCCTTCTAAGGAACAGCATTTATCTTGACACGCCAGATTGATAGCTATGTAAACAATTTGATAACTTAAGCACAGTTCCAAAATATTGTGTTAAGAGTTGGAAAGGAATCGTAAATATTGTGGTAAAAATGACCTTCGATATCTCTCCTTACTACACTTTCAAAAGTACCCTCCTGACTTAGATGAAAGTGAAATTTGTCTCTGGAATGGGGATCTCTGTATTTCAAAATAGAGTTAATTTTCTTTATACATCTTTTTTTGTGAAGGTGAGATATTTTCAGAAAGTCATCTCAACACATTCTTTCACCGGCACGCACAACACGATCCAATCTCTTTTTATCCCTTTTCTGAGATTGTCACCCCATGCTGTAATGCACCAAGATAATAAACTCTTAATCATTGTTTGATACAATAGTGTACGGAGCTTGTTATCGATGTTGTAATCTTAGGACAGGTGCTTCACTCTACTTTCCTCACTTTACTCAGGTGTGAATGGGTACCCATCTGTAGGTCTTGTAAGAGTGTTAGTACGAAAAGCCTATCATGTTTTCTGTACTGTATGCTCCCGGTGGAGCTGAGACGGACCTTGAACTTGAACTCAATGGCCTGCTGGGGGATAGATCTTTGAGCCTGCATTCATTTTGTACGGGATACGGACTGTAAATCTATTGTCATCATGATCAATTTCATAAGAGAATAAGAAAATCAAAGCCGTCAAAAAAAGCGTAGAATGACTTACGTTTGTCAACCCACTTATAGCCTTCACCTTTCTAAAGCCGTCGACGGGCTGGGGTTGCTGGTATGTCCTACCTCTTTCTTTTCCTTCTTTTTTTCCGTTTATCTTACAGCACTGCAATGGTGGGCGAGGTAAAATTAAAAGAAAGAAAGAAACAAACAAACAAACATTTCTCTAACAGTGTAGATTATTATAATTTCTTAACGTTATACTCAACACCAGTTGCATGCCACTCGTAGCATTTTTTCATGTCATTGTATTTGCCTTGTCGACATAAATTCAAATATTAGTATCAAGCTGGCTTTTCACACCACTATTTGACGTGCTCATTAAGTCATATTGTTTCTTGCTGTGTCCGTGTGGTTATTATAAGTAAGACATTTTTGTCTATCATTTCTATTATCGGCCTCTTACGTGTTCTCTTCATAATCATTTGCTTGGCTACTTGCTGAGCTCATAATCAGCTATTAGGAATATTATTTATCATCTACTCTCTAAAATTAAATAGACTGGTAAGAAGTGTCTAGTTGCATGTCGTCAATGCTTTACAGTAAGTATAAAGCTCTGTCCCAGGGACATCGTTACTCACACCTGGGCATTCCACAGCTTGATCATCTCCTCAGTCACTCAAAGCCACCACGTTGATTCCGCACCATGAATAGTAAGCGTTTGTTATATTCTGACTTTTGATACTACTACTACTGCTGCTGCTGCTGCTGCTGCTGCTGCTGCTGCTGCTGCTGCTGCTGCTGCTGCTGCTGCTACTGCTATTGCTGCTGCTGCTGGTACTACTACTACTACAACTACTACTGCTACTGCTGCTGTCTGCTGCTACTACTGCTACTACTGCTACTACTGCTACTACTACTACTACTACTACTACTACTGCTGCTGCTACTACTACTGCTGCTGCTACCAATACTGCTGCTACTACTGCTACTGCTACTACTGCTACTGCTACTGCTACAACAAGCTACTAGTACTACCCTACCACTACTACTACTACGACTACTACTACTACTGCTGCTACTGCTACTGGTTTGCTGCTGCTACTACTTCCACTACCACTACCTCTACTACAACTGCAGCTGCTGCTGCTGGTGATGGTGCTACTACTGCTACTACTACTACTACTGGTAGTAGTAGTACTACTACTATACTGCTGCTGCTGCTACTACTACTACTATACTACTACTACTACTACTACTACTACTACTACTACTACTACTATAGATAAAGACAAACAGTGAGGCAAGGGGCATGTCGGAAACCAGGGTAATGACATAAGACAATATGAAAGCCCCATAGGAACAAAGACGAGACAAATACAAGAAATAGACACAAAAATATCCTAGCCACGATAGGGATCGAACCCACGACCTCTGCATCGGCACCCATTGCCTCGTTATGAAAAGAAAGCGTCTTACCAACCGAGCTAACTACGTAATAATACGCTTTCTTTCATGGCGGCTACGATTTTTTCTGTCTATTCCTTGTTATTGTTTCTATGGGGCTTTCATATTGTCTAATGTCATTACCTTTACTTCTACTACGACTATTACTACGACTACTACTGCTACTACTACTACTACTACTACTGCTACTACTACTACTACTGCTGCTACTACTTCTACTACTACTACTTCTACTACTACTACTACTACTGCTGCTACTACTACTACTACTACTACTACTGCTACTACTACTACTACTACTGCTACTACTACAATTACTACTACTACTACTGCTATTACTACTGGTACTACTACTACTGGTACTACTACTACTACTACTACTACTACTACTGCTGCTACTACTACTACTACTACTACTACTACTATTACTACTGCTACTACTACTACTGTTTTACTACTACTACTACTACTGCTACTATTACTACTACTACTGCTACTACTACTACTACTACTGCTACTACTACTACTACTGCTACTACTACTACTACTACTACTACTG
>JAXRKP010002432.1:50000-51892 GCA_037039925.1 Doris montereyensis
AGATTGTATTTGAGGGATGGTATTTCCATTTATAGGATCAGCATTTGTTTAATACGGCTTTCAACCGACTAGGTCTAGACGTAGGAAGAAAGACACCGCCAATCTGATTGCGCTCATCATCGATCGGATGTCATTATCAATCCACCTATTATCATTTAAAATATTTGCCATCTATTTTATTAGAGGCAATAATTGTGAGCTTTAAGGTCCAGAGATTGTATTTGAGGGATGGTATTTCCATTTATAGGATCAGCATTTGTTTAATACGGTAATCAACCGACTATTTTCTAGACGTAGAATGGAAAACCACTGCCAAATCTGATTGCTCTCATCATCGATCGGGTGTCATTTTAAATCCACCTCATATCATCTAAAGATCTTGCCTTCTACTTCATTAGAAGCAATAATTGTGAGCTTTAAGGTACAGAATTTGTATTTCAAAGAGGGTTTTTAACAGTTACTTGATATTTTTGTGTTTATTTTAACTATGAACCGAACATGTGCCTGTGAGGCGAACACTTTTCTCAGTAAACTCGATGGCTTTCCTTTTCTGGTGCAATTTATTTTAATCTACCACTGTCTGTATTTGGGAGAAAGAAAATGTTGTTTTATTTAGTCTATTTTGAATTTGATTTGTAATATATTTTATTTTGAAAATATGTTTTTCTTTTCTCTCAACCGCTGTGGCGTCAAGAACAATTATGGCTTCGGATTCGACTTCACCCACGATGACTGGTCTTTGGGACCACATTAAGGCTCTCTATAAAGACACACTGCAGCGGGGGGGGGGACACGTCATGAAACTTGTTAAGGAGCTTCATGGCCAGGCTGGTGTGGAGCTGTTACGGCTGTACACTTTTGAGGCAGATGTCTAAAAAAAAAAACCGGCTGAATTTGGCCGTCAAGAGATGCTTCTATGCATTTCAGTCTTGCTCTAGCAACATCCAGAGAGACAAAGGGACCAAGCCGTATCTTTTCTACGAGAAGACTTCGTATTTCAACCCACAGGGAGATCTGCAACTTAGACATCTACCAGCTGTAGCACTCCTGGTGCTGAGTTACCAAGCACATCTATGTCTCTTCAGGAAATGATGGTATCTGCTAATGAAGTTCTTTCTGTTTCAGAGGGATACCTTACTAGGTACATCTCTGATTTTCAATAACCTGGGCCAGGTCATGTGTCTCCCAAGATACTGAAACGGATCATCTCTCATGCTTAAACAGTGAAACAGGCGTTCAGCTCTCAAAACTATCTCACATAGATATGAGAAACTGCACTGTCAAGCGACTGTCACAGCGACTGAGGCAGAACTTATTGGAGACAGACGATAATCTAGAGGTCCCATGAGCTTTTGCGCATGTAAAAGAACCCTTTGTGCTTGGAAATTGAAAAAAAGCAGGACATTCCGGCTGCCACCCTGGCAAAAATCAATTCCTACCAACAAGGCCCGTCTAGAAATGTTGGCCATGTTATAGGGTCAGACCTCTCGATGGATGAAGTCGGCCCTTGATCCTAAGTTTATATTTCATTATTTGTATACTTTTGCTTATTGTACAGTTTAATTGTTCTCATGCACTCTGCATTATTTTTCTAGTTTAAATTATATTTAATTACTGTAGTGTTACATGTACAATTAAATTATTTAAGAGTTGTCTTTTTTCCTTTTAGTTTAAACAATCTTTAAGGGCCTATTATATGTAAAGTTCTTTCAAGGCCCATAGAGCCGGAGCTTATCCCCATTTCAATAGCGTGAAGCGGAACAGGTGACAATAATCACCTCCTGGCCAGAACGCTAGTCTGGCGCAGTTGTTACTCCCAAGTGCCACTATAAAGACTTGAATTTTACAAGCCATGAATTCACTCGACTCCGACTGAGGAAATAAGTCATGCA